>JAJOZX010013558.1:0-84999 GCA_023014485.1 Bathynomus jamesi
TTTGTTTTGTACTACGGTGTGTATTTCTTTTTATTTTGCACATCGTATAATTACTTTCTACGTTTTTTCAGATATTGTATGGTAATTCAAAATGGCATCAAATAGACGTGCTTGTGTAAATCACCCAGACAACTTCTGCTTTGTCTGTGGACAATATACACCTAAGCCAACGTAGAAACATAACAACAAAGATTAAACTTGCCTACAAGTGTTATTTTGATTGTAAGTTAGGAGACCAACAGAGGGACTGGGCACCACATATTTGCTGTGCACAGTGCAATGCAATGTTAATAGCTTGGATGAATGGTAAAAGAAAAGCTATGCCGTTCTCAGTCCCCATGGTTTGGCGTGAGCCGAAAAATCACTTCAATGATTGTTATTTTTGTTTGACAAAGATTGCTGGTTTCACAAAGAAAAACAAATCAAAGATCACGTACCCAACTGCGAATCAGCAATGAAACCAGTACCACATGATGAAACAAATCCACCACCAGTTCCACCAGCAACGATAACAGACAGCAGTTCATCTGAAGATTCTGCTAGTGATATAGAAACAGGGAAAGGGCATATATGTTCCAGATGCAAATATTTCCCCACATTTGTTAAGTCAAGCGGAGTTAAATGACTTAGTGCGCGATTTGGAATTACCAAAAGAAAAGGCAGAGTTGCTTGGTTCAAGACTTCAAGAATTTAATCTTCTCCAACCAAACACCAAGTTTCCCATTTCCGCCATCGCCATTTGCAGTTTTCATCATTTTACTTACAGGAAGAAACGTTTGTTTCTGCCACGATATCAGTGGTCTGATGCAAGGGATTGGCTGTCGCTATGATCCAAAAGAATGGAGACTGTTCATGACTCTAGTAAAGCTAGCCTTAAAGCTGTATTACTGCACAACGGCAATGAAAAACCTTCAATACCTGTAGCACATGCCACTGGCCTTAATGAGACTTATGAATCGATGAAACTGCTGCTAAGACTCATCAAATATAAGGACCACACATGGAATATTTGTGGCGACCTTAAAGTTGTATCATTACTTCTTGGGTTACAGTTGGGCTACACAAAGCATATGTGCTTTTTGTGTCTATGGAACAGCAGAGATGACAAGAACCACTACAAAAACATGATTGGCCATCTAGAACTGAACATGTTGTTGGTAAATACAATGTGAAACACCCAGCACTTATTGACCTCAGAAAGTACATCTTCCACCACTTCACATTAAACTTGGCCTTATGAAAAATTTCGTGAAGGGTATGGATCATCAAGGTAGTGGTTTCCAATATTTAAAGGATAAATTCAAAGGAATATTGACAGATGCTAGCTAGAAGCTGGAGTTTTCACTGGACCACAGATCCGCAGTGTCATCCACGACTCATCGTTTCCATCTAACCTAAATGAGAATGAACTAGGAGCATGGACATCTTTCGTTGAAGTTGTCAAAATTTTCTTGGAAACCACAAAGCTGAAAACCACCGTAAACTCGTAGAAAACATGCTTAAATCTTATGAAATAATGGATGCAGAATGTCTTTGAAAATTCATTTTTACATTCTCATCTTGACTTCTTCCCGGCCAACCTTGGGGCTGTAAGTGACGAGCATGGTGAGCGCTTCCACCACAGATCTCAGTTATGGAAAACAGATACCAAGGTAATTTCAACCCAATATGATGGGAGATTATTGTTGGTTCCTGCAGAAGGAGAGCTCGTCATCCTACAAGCGACAAAGGAAGAGGACACACCAAAGTTTTCACTTAAGAACAGGAATTTGCCTTTCAGTAGTAATAACAAAATACTAACGCGCTTTGGTGGATGGTTGGCGCAGGGGTGGTAACTCCGCCAGCGGAATTCCGCTGTCTGTCTTAAGCCAGAATAAAGGAGGAAAGACATCCCTGTTCACTAATTATTTAAGTATGCTTAACATAAAACGTGGCACGGAAAAGTAGCTTAGACGGCTTTCGTAATAGAAGCGGGTGAGAAAAAAAATGAAAAATAGGGGTTTTCGGTTACACAAAATCTGGACGTGATAGAGAAATTTTGATATCAGATCTGAAATCAGCATCACCGCTTTAGTAGGAATCAGTAGTTCACGTGTCTGTAACAAAAAAAAAGTTGAAATTTGTTGCCTAGTGTAATCTACCTAAACTAGAAACTAGGTTACGCACCTCACCCTTCAAATTACTAACGTCTTCAACGTTAGTATTGGTTCGGCTTTCGTTAACCGTAGCCTTACCCCTGCCCTCATCAAGCGTTGCAAGTCTTTCCGTTACCTCACGTACACTGCGTTTTATGTCAACTATTTCCTCCCTTAAATCGCCAAAGAAACAAACTGATCTCTCGGTAATCGCCATAGGACCGCCGTTATAATCTTTAAAATCCGTATACCACCGATTTACCCCACATCTACACACGACGCTTTCTGCGACGGCATCGCGCAAGTTAAATTAGCTTATAACCGTCACAAGTATAAGTTAAATTAAACCGCACGCTATGAAACTTCTAAATCGCTAAAAACCAATAATATTCAATTACTTAACTATAACAATGTGAATATAAACGCAAGTATATAAAATTCAAAACTTTCCAAAAGTAAGTTATTCGCAACATGCAAAAGTAGAAGCAACATCAGAGAGCTTAGGAAATGCGTCCGTTCAGTTCAGAATCTGGCTGACGAATGAGTACAGAATCTGGCTGACGAATGAGTACAGTATTAATGATGTTGATGTTGTAGTAATAATGATGTTGATGATGATGATGATCACAATGGATGTTATGAGGCCACTATATTTAGTTTATATATGATCGAGTAGCGTATCAGAGAATTCAGTTTGTGGTAATGGGTTGTCTGATAACTCGTCAGAAGTTTAAAAAACAAAAAAAAAAGTTACAAATTTCTCGCCGTATTATGTTTTGGGATAAAAGATCATCATTAAAATCACCAGCAATGAAATAATACTCGTTGTTACCAAACTGTATTCTCGAAAGAACCCACGTGAAATTCCTCATTAAACACCGAGATACGACCAATCCCTTAACGACTGCTAATATGAACTGAAAATTGACCGTGTTAAATTCTATAAATAGACACGAAAATTCATGACTACAAATACATTTTACAGAGGGGTCATAAAACACGGATTTCCGTACGAGGGGAGATATTTTTAATTTAGTATATTTCAATTTACATTTCTATTTTCTGTCATCCAAATTTGAACGACGATTTTAAATGAAATTCAAGATTTAGGTAACTAAGCAGACATAATAATTCATTCAAGTTTATTTTTAAATCTTTTAAAATTACTCCAAATTTAACTCATTTTATTTAAGAATTTATTCACTTTTATCTTATACAAATTTCAAGGTCGAAAAACTGGGATTTATTTCTATTATGGTTTAGAAAAGGTGAAAAAAATCCATATATATATATTAGTGGGGACCAGATATCCGCCTCCTCATCCGCATCATTTTTAACATCCGCATCCGCACTTGCGGATGTTATGCGGATATTACCTCTAATAAATTATGCAATTTACAATTAAATTAGCTTATAAAGTAGCTTATAAGGCCCAGTCATGCACATTTCATGTAAAGTATTAATTATATTAATGAACAAACAAATATATAAACCTCAATATATAAATGCCTGGTAACACAGAAAATTGAATGAAACTTGTTTCATTGAATTTTCTGTGGCTGAAACTCTTGAGAAAGTTATTATTTTTATCAATGAAAACATTAATTTTAATTCTTATGCATTGCCTCCCATAATAGTAATATCACGAAATTTGAAAAATTATGTCATATATTCATAATTCTATATTATATTGATAGATTAACTAAATATCCGCATCCGCGGATATTGAAATTAAAAATCCGCATCCGCAGATGTTGAAAAACTGACATCCGGTCCACCACTAATGTATATATATAATATTTGGGCCTTTTCTCCTCAGAAAAGGCTTCCGGAGGTCTTTTCTTGAGGAGTTTAACTCGCTTCCATATTAGCCATTGCGTGTTATTCTACCTGCGGCAAAAAAAAGGTCCCAAAACAAGACAGCAATTTGAATATTTGTTTTTAGTTCTAATGTATTACTTTTGGAAATTTAATTTAATTTAAATTTTTCTATGAGACCGGACTTATGGGACACCATATATTATATATATATATATATATATATATATATATATAGTATATATCAGTGATGTAGTCGAGACCACCAAGTCCGAGACTGAGACCGAGACCGAGACCTGATCCTGTGAGACCAAGATCGAGACCGAGATCAAAGGTTCGAGATCGAGATCTACCTTCCGAGATCGAGACCCTTAAAATTCGAGACCGAGATCGAGATCGAGACCAAGATCATGCCCTTTCAATTTGTTTTACACTACTATGGAAATTAGACTATGTTAAGTATATTAATAAACTAATAACTACTTTCTCAGATGTAGTGTGTTGAATGCAAAAGTGTAGCCTATAAATTAACAAATGAATATATATATATATATATATACGTACTTTTTATTTATTTACGTCTTTTGTATCTGTTACAGAAGGTTTAATGACCGTACCCACTACCCAGTTTGACTTGTGCATTTATTTAAAGCATGATAAGTGCTCATTACACTTAAGGAACATCAGCATGCTCAGAAGATCTGCTGAAGTTCTTCTGTGGGGCCTCATTATTATGCCTCCATGGCTAAATAAATACACGCTCATTGGAGCACTAGAGGCAGGCACTGTTAAAACAGTCATGGCAATATTGGCCAGTGATGGAAATTTATCCCTTTTCTGGTGCCAAAACTTTATTGGAGAGCAGTTGTCTAAAATATGAGATTCATCGATCTCTAAGAGGTACCGCCGCAACTGTTCCCTGCGGTTCAAATCTTCCCAGTTTCAACGTTCTTCTGCTTGGACCGATAGCTTTGATATTTTGCCATTAGTCTCGGAACTTTGGTTTGACTCTGTTTTATTTCGTCATTGCTGCTGTGAGAATGAGCGCTGTCTCTCTGTATCTGCTCATTCTCCGTGCTTGTTTTCTGTATAGCATTTTTCCAACACCATTTCTATGAAAAATAAATTGACATATCGGTACTATAACAGAGGCATGGCAATTAGCATAAGGTGTAAATAATATATATAGATATATATATATATATATATATATATTATATATATATATATATATATATATATATATATATATGACATTAATTCAACATTCACTCAGCCCAAAGAGATCTATAATGAATTTTAACGATAAAAAATATACCGGTATAATGAATTCTGTGATAATTTTAAAAATTTATAATGAAATTATAACATACCTTTTATTTCCTCTTTAAGTTCTACTTTAATATCTTTATCAGTACTTCAATGTCCACCCACTTATATATATATAATATATATAATTCTCTATTTAGTGTTTCCATTTTCAATAAAATTAATCTGCCAGGGAGGGGGGGGGGGGGGGGGGCAAATTTTTTTGTAGCGCTAACCTAAAAAATCCAGACACCCCCCCCCCCCCCCCCCCCCCCCTCGCAAGACAAACGTGGCAACTCAAAACAGGGTGACTGATTAGTGAATATCTAGAGTCCCTTACTTTTACAAACTTTCATAAACATTCTGAATTGTGTCTGTTCAACCAAGCCACCATCATGAGTATGCCAATAACATGTATTTTTCATTACGGTCTCGAGAGGTCTCGAAAGGTCTCGGGGAGAAAAACCGAGACCGCGTCTGTCGAGACCGAGATCGAGACCGAGATCTAAATAGCTGAGACCGAGATCGAGATCGAGATCTGCAAATTGGGTCTCGAGATCGGTCTCGAGACCGAGACCGATCTCGAGACCTACATCACTGATATATATATATATATATATATATATATACACACAAACTCAGAATGGTTCCCTGAGAACATTATATGTTAAACACAGACCGTGCATGGAACAAGGAACTCTTCTGGGAAAATTAAATCCACTATAGTCCGAATAAGTAATGGTAAAAAACTATGGTATTTGTCATTTACCATTACTTATTCGGACTATAGTGGATTTAATTTTCCCAGAAGAGTTCCTTGTTCCATGCACGGTCTGTGTTTAACATATATATATATATATATACTGTAGTACAGGGTGGGCGGAAAGTAGCTCCCTATTTTGGATTGGTAAAAAAATACGTATATTATCCATTTATTTCAGAAGAAATAATATGAAAAGGTAGGCATACATGGTAGGTTTTCTCTGAAATTCAATGTGGGCTCCAACTCTTTCCACCAGCTTCTGGAGCCGCCCAGGAATGGCGTCCACTGACTTTAGCAGGAACTCCGGCGGGATGGAGGACATGACTTCCCGAATTCGGTCCTCCAGTTCTTCCAATGTCCTCGGTTTGGTGCGGTAGACTTCTTCCTTTACCCACCCACAAAGAAAGAAGTCGCACGGTGTCAAGTCGGGGCTCCTGGCTGGCCATTGATGTGGACCACGACGACCCATCCAACGCCCAGGGAAGTGGGCATCCAGCCACTCACGGACAACAAGAGCGAAGTGCGGAGGGGCGCCATCTTGCATAAATATCAGATCGTCGATGTTCTCCCACGTGCTGACAACCGGCCAGACCTCGTTTCGCAACATAGCAAGGTACCGCTGCATTCAGGGTGTTGCGCAGAAGGAACGGGCCCACAACCTGATCTGAGGTCATACCACACCACACCGTTACACTGAACCGATTCTGCCGTTTTTCAGCGGTAACCGTGCGACTTCTTTCTTTGGGGGTGGGTAAAGGAAGAAGTCTACCGCACCAAACCGAGGACATTGGAAGAACTGGAGGACCGAATTCGGGAAGTCATGTCCTCCATCCCGCCGGAGTTCCTGCTAAGTCAGTGGACGCCATTCCTGGGCGGCTCCAGAAGCTGGTGGAAAGAGTTGGAGCCCACATTGAATTTCAGAGAAAACCTACCATGTATGCCTACCTTTTCATATTATTTCTTCTGAAATAAATGGATAATATACGTATTTTTTTACCAATCCAAAATAGGGAGCTACTTTCCGCCCACCCTGTATATATACAGTATATTAAAAAATGAATTACTCAACACTTATTATTATTCATTTAGTTTTTAAAATTAATTATTATTTAGTTAATTATTAATCAAGTAATATTTACTAAATAATTAATAATTTTACTTATTTTAGTTTTAATTAATTTGTTAGCAATTATTATTAATTTAACTTTTAATTAATTATTAATTATTATTTAATAATTTAACAATTATTATTAATTTTTAATTAATTATTCTTATCACTGTTGATCAGCGAAGTTAAGCGACATTGGATCTGGGTAGTAGTTGGATGGGAGACCGTCCTCCGCGTCCAGATTATGTAGCGACCCGTGGTTCGGATCCCGCGTAAAGCTGTAGGTCCCCTCCGTCATATGACCTTAGATGTTGCGAAGGCGGTTAACCAAACCCAATAATTATTATTATAGAAGCTACAACCGTACTATGACGTGTCTCAATCCTGCGTTTAGATGATGTAACGACCCGTAGTTCCGATCCCTCCGTCACGTGACCTTTTTAACAGTTACGAAGGAGGTCAAATAACCTCCTTTCTACCCTTCGAAACATTTTTATATTTATTGTCTAAATATTGAACTTCCAACATACAAAAGTTGGAGTGACCTGGGATGGGATGGGATGGATTGACCTTCAACAAAAACCACAAATGATTCAATGAAAAATCTTTCCCTCACCTTTCCTCTCAATTCCTCCCCCCCCCCCTAAAAAAGGGGATAAATTCTAATGCTTCTATAAGTTTACGTTTTAAATTCTGTTTCTACTCGATTCTTAATCCTACCACGAAATCCAAAAATCCAGATCCAGATCGAAATCCAGGTGTAAAAGCAAATAATTTCTTGGATTAAAATCGGTGTGGGACGAATGACAATTAATTCAATAACCAAGTTGGATATGCACTGTGTGTGTGTGTGTGTGTGTGTGTGTATGTGTGTGTGTGTGTGTGTGTGTGTAGTTGAGTGAGAGTTAATTTGACTTTCGCTTTTGTGTATTTTTCTATTTATCTTAAATATCTTAAATTAACACTTGAGTAGTTCTAATTAACTCTCTCTCTCTCTCTCTCTCTCTCTCATTAAAATTCATGCAGCAAATAAATTTTCGTAAGGCCGATTCTGAGGGACTCAAACTTAGTTCAAATGACTTAATGTCCCTCGACAGCAATGACAATGACGATATTTGACGTTTAATCAAAAACAAATTCATGGATAGAAAAAGCGCATTGGTGTCTCTCAAAATTCGTCCCATTATCTCTTCTGTTCATCTTAATGTGGTTTAGCAGCGACAGTATAACGTAATGATGGGGTTGTTTAACCTCTTTCGCAACGTCTAAGAAGGTTACATGACGGAGGGGACCCCCAGCCTTACGTGAGATCCGAACCACGTGTCGCTACATCACCTAGACCAGTGGTTTCCAACCGGTGTGTCCCGACACTTTAGTGTGTGGCGAAATTATCCAAGGTATCGAATGCGAGTGTGCTTATCGCATATTTCTCCACCAAATATAAACAAAATATGTAGTTATGATCAAGCTCAAGTATCTCATTAAATAAATGTTTTCTTCGCAATGCTACTTTTTTTACTCATTGCTCTTAATTAGTTCTTTGATTGTCGCCATATTTTTAACTCTATAAATAAATTTTAAGAATATAAATGATAGTGTGTCGGTTCCTTTTTGATACATCAAAAGTGTGTCGCCATCATAAAAAGGTTGGAAATCACTGATCTAGACCGTCACACCCTGAGTTCTTAAAGTGACTGAAGAGAACTTAGCTTTCTTGTCCATATCTTCGACTAGTTTTTAGACCTAGGCTGGGTCTCGAGGAACTAGAAGCTGGTCAAAGTGATCTCCGTCTTCAGAAAGGGAGATAAGGAGCTACTTGACAACTATCGGCCCATTAACCCTTTCAGCCCTGAATTTTTTGTAGGGTTAAGTTATGAATGCGTGTATTTGAAACGTTAGCAATTGGCATCTTCAGTCCTTAAAGGGTTAACTTAACATCTGAGGCGTCGCGCGGCACAGTGACAAATCAACGAACGGGCGAAAATTCCGTTTTCTATGCCATAGTCAACTTCAACCTTTCCTCTATCATGTACCAGGTCGTCTTTTGGCATATTCTTTTTTTTTTTATGCAGGAAGGAGGGGCCAAGGGCGAACGCCCGCAAAAGCGTCATTGTATCACTGCACAAAATTGTGCAGTGAATGTGAGGAGGTGAGGAGGAGTGGGAGAGGCTTCTTGTTTTTCCATGCTTGTTCTTCTCTTAGTGAGTTTATCCGCGGCTGTATGAATGCGTGGGTGCCACCACTTCGAGCTGGCTGTTGCGCATCAAAGGAATATTGTCTTCTATTTTAAAACTTTAAACTTAATCAGATTTATCGTCAGTGGAAAATATTAAAAATGCCAAAAGTGGCTGAGACACATATATTGACGCCATTTTCACGAGATTTTTTTTATGACGAGGAGGAATATTACATATCCCGGGTAGGTTATGGAGCATTAAGTGGATTAATGTCATTTTAATATTGTATACTTAACATCTACGGTACATACGGTTATTCCAGTGAGGGTGACATACATTTGGATAGCCGAACATTATAATATTTAGGTTGGGAATTTAATGTAAACTGGGGTTTATTTTTCCTATAAATAAATAATCTTTCCGTTCATCATCATAAAACTAAAACTAAAAAAAAATATTACAAATAAATGGGAACCACTGTCAAACATCCATTATCATAATTACTCATTATCTTAATGGAAAATATGAATTTCCATAATGTATATTATTATTATTATTATTATTATTATTATTATTATTATTATTATTCACCATAGACAGGAGTAATTTTTCCAGATAATGTTGAGTGATTACTTCCCCCCTCAATGTCATTCCCATTCCCATTTCCGAGAATACAATGTGAGAAAAGAGTTCCTTTATTTGATAAAGAATGTCACTCATATTCCTATTTGTGGTAAAGGCACCAAATTGACAGTTCCTAACATTTGCTAATCTAACCTAACTTAACCTAACCCGACCTAACATCAACCTAATCTCACGTAACATTAACCTAACTTGACCAAAGTACGTAAGCAGTACATGAGGATTGGAAATGGATCAATTTGAAAATTTCCTCCTCTCTGATTCTTCCTCAGCGGATTTTTCACTCTTGAATGAGGAGGAGAAGGAGGAGGAGGATGATAATATGATGTTGCAAATTGCTGAAAAATGTTCAACATTCCTGTTCGAAACCTAAATTGAAAGGTGTTTAAAGGTTCATCGTACTCATTTTGAACATTCATTGAAATGCAATGATGTTAAATGCCATGAGTGCCTAACTTTTGGCACATCCTATAATACTCTTTGTCAGTGCCACTCTCATTTGCTTTGAGTATTTATCTCATTCACGGGTTGTAAATCAATTCCACCACGAAATACGGATGCCTTAAATAAATGGTCCGACGAATTTTTTTGTACGAGAATTTATGTCCAACAAAGCCTGCCAAATGTACAATGAATAATGATTAGGGAAGAAAATGGGTAGAAGAGAGAAAAAAAAAAAGTATTTTAAGGGAAATTTAAACAGAAAAATTAAAAATAAAATAATTTCAATCGTAAAACTTTAAATGCTTTTGTCTTTCACTTCAGAACTACACACACACACACACACACACACACACACACACACACACACACATCTAATTTCGTAATTCAGAGTGACATACTTAATATTCACAAAGGAAAGCGTGAAAAGAATTGTAATTTGTGAGCAACAAATTACTCACCTTTGTCACAAAAGACGTGATTAACACTTAAGTTAAAATTGTTAAGCATTTATTTATAAAGAAGGTTTTTGTTAAATGAAATAATTAACAAACGGAATGTTAAAAATTTTACAGCGTACTTTTATTTATTTTTGTGATGATGTCATAAACGTTGTTTTGGGGTTGTATTGATAATAATAAAAGGTCGTATTATTAATAATAATAATAATAATTACAATAATAATTTAATAATAATAATAATAATAATAATAATAATCTTTTGGGATGTTTAATCTCCGCAAAGGTAAGAAAAAAGTCAGGATCACTTTAACATATTGCTTCCCAAAGCATTCGGGAAGTAATATGTTAAAGTGATTCCTCCTGGGAAGCAATATGTTAAAGTAATTAACAGTAGGGTCTTTTCGGTTTTAGGTCTGGCATTGGAGTTTTTCTATGTTTTTGGTATAGACGTAGATTTTTACGCTGATTCCATTTCTGCAATCCGTTTCTTGGAGAAATAAACACGAACAAAGTTATGGCCCAAAACTTGTATTCAAATATCCACCTATACTTAACCTAACCTAACCTACCCTAACCTAACCTACCCAAACCTAACCTAACCTAACTTAACCTACCCTAACCTATCCTAAACTACGCTGGAGGCATGCATCAAAGCATGCATTCGACCGGGAACGACGATAATGAGCGACAAATAGAAAGCGTATGAACGCATCGAACAGCTCGAAGGGTACAGCTTCAGTCACAAAACAGTGAACCACAGCGAAAACTTCGTGGACCATTCAACTGGAGCACACACGCAACGGATAGAGTCGACGTGGCACCAACTCAAACGCGGTAACAAGCGCCGGTGTGGTACGCACCGTTCCACGATCGACTCGTATCTCCGCGAGTTTCTCTGGCGTCGTTGACACGCAGGCAAAGATCTAGTGCGTCAAATGCTGAACGATATTACGCAGTTTGGCAAGTAGCAAACTTTGGTTTGTGTTCCATTCTGTGTTCTGGAAACCTGTAAACGTAATAAACTTGCACGTAACTTTTTTCATGTTTATTTCTCCAAGAAACGGATTGCGAAAATGGAATCAGCGTAAAATTCTACGTCTAGACCAAAAGTATGAAAAGAAATAAATCCAATGCCGGACCTAAAACCGGAAAGATCCAACACTGGGAAGCAATATGTTAAAAAGAGAAAGGTTGGTTGGTTAGAAAGGGGTTGGTAATCTAGGCTAATTAACGAAAATATCACGACTTAACCTAACCAATCGTCAAGGGCGTACAGTTGACCTAACGATTGGTTAGGTTAGGTCGTGATATTTTCGTTAGTTAGCCTTATAAGGCTAACTAAAGAAGGCTGGGGGCCCTGATCTTCAGGTGATGCAAATATTTTACATTCACAAAAAATGGCAAAGCATAATAAGTTAAGTTGTCCATAAATTTACATTTTCTCGACTAGCTAATCTCTAAATATTATAAACTATTGTACTGTAACTAATTGGTTGCGTAATGTCTACTTTTGGGAAGCAATATGTTAAAGTGATTAACACTGGGAAGCAATATGTTAAAGTGATTAACACTGGGAAGCAATATGTTAAAGAGAGGTTCCTGGGAAGCAATATGTTAAAGTGATCCAAAAGTCATCTGATGGTGGGGGCCTAGTGTTCTACGTGGGATTCGAACTATCTACGGGTCGATACATCATCTAAACTGGCACGACGTCCACCCATCCAACTACTAAACCGACCTAACGTACTTCGGAGAAACGCGTAAGTCACGTGTTAACACTGAAGTCATATATGACGAAGGTTCAGACAAAAACGTCACGAAAAATCTACATGGCAAGTCAATGTGCTACTAGTATATATATATATATATATATATATATATATATACACACCATACCAATTAGGAAAAGCTGTATTTCAAAACTTGAAATTTTTACTTTTGAGTGCCGTACATGACATTTCACCACACTAATAATACTCTCTCTCACTCTCATATTTCATTATATATATATTATATATATATATATATATATATATGAGCAGACAGTGTCTTTTTTTTCATCGTGAAGAAACAGGCAAATGAGGTTAAATAAATACGAGGGTTTGATAATATTTGCTTAACCTTGCAAAGAGAAATGTTTTTTATCAACGAAAAGACTAAAGACAACTAAAAAACTTTAAAAAAACTAAAAATTCAAGACCGAAAACTTTTATATATATATTATATAATATATATATTGAAGGCATTATTTTGATAATAATAAGGATTAACATAATTATCATTTTTATCGTTATAAATCATAACAATGATCATTATTATTAGTGAATCCCAATGTTAATAACCAAATTACACGTAAACATACTTTTATATCGTTTTTGTGTATGACAACAATTTGCTTTACTCAAATGAATTTCTCCTTACCTCCACATCACTATAACAACAATAACAACAACACCATAACACACCATAACGAAATTATAATGACATCTTTAGGTAATGTGTATATGGGAGCTTTACGTCGCTGGCGAACCATTCTATTCTATACGAAATACCTTCAAAGGAATTTAAAATCAGCGACCGACAACCATAACGCTCTCTCTCTCTCTCTCTCTCTCTCTCTCTCTCTCTCTCTCTCTCTCTCTCTCTCTATTCATTCTGACGAAGGTCAAGCTTGTTGCCCGACCGTAAAACTTATATATATATATATATATATATATATATATATATATATATATGCGCCTCGGTGGTGGAGTGGTTAGCATTGTTGACTACGAATCCATCGGCTCCGGGATCGAGACCGGTGACGGCAGGTGGCGCGCAGCAAAACCCAGCTGGTCATCCTTCCACGCAATAAAGCAATTTGTTGGTAGATAAATGAGTACCCTGGGTAGCCTAGTGGTTAAGACGCTGGGCTGCTGATCGGGAGTTCGTGAGATTGAGTCCGGGGGGAGGACTTTATAATTTCTGACCGCCCGTGGTGGGGCGTGGTTCGAATTCCACGTTAAACTGTAGGTCTAAGGTGAAGTGACAAGCTTGACCTTCGTCAGAATGAAGAATTCCGGCGGAAGCAAAACCAAGGTTAACCAAGGTTATATATTATTTTAGTAGTTTACAATATCTTTATTAAATTTTACACAACCAATAAACAAGAGTACTCGAACTTCCATTAAGTATTTTCGTATGGATGTCGTCCAACCTGAAAAGTTTGACAGAAATTACAAGATCAAGTGCGTCACTTTTTAACTTAAATAATTATTATTAGTTTGGGATGTGGTGAAGCCATTTTTTGGGATTAATAGCAGGGACCAACTATAAGATGGTTGTATTTAGGTTGCTTTTTTTGTTTTGTGTAGTAGGATTCGGAACCATTTTCATTAATATTTTGGAGATATTTCACGTCTCTTTTCAGAATTGGCGCGTCACTTCTGCCAAATAATTCATTCTGGCACTCATCCTATTCCATTAACAAACTTGTATTCGCCTTTTACCGAGTTTCCGCTTGAAATAATCGACCGTTTTTAGTTTCATAAATGTTATTTACGCTGTCATTGGCACTGGCACTGGCACTCATGTACTTTTGATATAAAATGCTCGAAGAAAATGTTTAATATTTAATTTTTGTTTAAAATATATTTTAGCTTAGTTTACGTAAATAGAAAAGTCACTCCTTGAGTTTCTGTAACAGAAAACGGAAGGAGAAAATGGGTATATATCTGTTGCAATAATGATTAAATTCATTAATTTGGTCGTTAAGTAATTATTAGGGCAGTCAAAAGTTGACCGAAAAAATTAAGAAAGTTGACCTTACGAATTGAAAAAATTGACTTATAAAGTTGCCTTTACTTTCAATAATAAAAACGATACTTTAATTACTTATTCTTGCTCTTCTACATCAGTTGACCGATTGTGGTAAATTATGAAGTATTTGCCGACATTTTCTGGCAAAAAATTGCGATCCTTACTTAATAATTTATTAAGCATGGAGAAAGATCTCTCTACAGCGGCAGTTGTTGGTTGACATTGCAAAAGCTGACCATAAACTGTTGGTGAGATTTCAGGTCTACTGAGGTTAATTATTTCACAAATACCATTTGTCTTGAGTCTTGTTTCAATGTATTGTTTGACTGAACACATATCTTCGCCAAGGTTGATAGAAGAAATGGTTTCATATGCCAATTTTTAGTTATTTTAATTATTTATTCCAAAAAATTGACTTTATTTACCTCATTGCTATTTTTTGACCTAACAGGTAAAAGTTGACTTTTGGTTGACCTATTAACTTTGGTAATATACCCCCTACAGGTGTTTTTATTGCATTTTCAGTCGTTTCAGCGAAAAGTGCCCCATAGGAAACAATTTGACTTTATTGACTTTTGACCGCCCTAGTAATTATACAGCCAGTGCCTCTTTGTGGCACTCAGAAAGGGAAAATAAGAGAGAGAGAGAGAGAGAGAGAGAGAGAAGAGAGAGAGGAGAGAGAGAGTAAAACATGAAACCTTATTTAACCGAGTCAGAAACTTAACCTAACCTGACTTAACCAAACCTAACATATAGTCCTCCTACAACTGAAGTTCCCCAACACCATCCTTAACATAAAAAAAAACAAAAAAAAAAACCAGATACCAACAACGGAACGACGACAGTTTCTTTTGGGCAACGAGAAAAAAAAATCACTTTCGATAAATAAATATATATATATATATATATATATATTATATATATATATATATATATGACAATTATTATGACATGGTATAATAGCACATAAAATGAAATATATGGGAATAACACGCAAAGTGGGAAAATGGATCTACAACTTCTCAGAAAACGTCTACAGGTCGTCAAAATTCAAGGTATACCATCATCAGAATCGGAAGTACGCAGCTCAGTACCACAAGGGACAGTACTGGCCCCACTCCTGTTCATTATCATGCTAACAGACATAGACAGCGGAGTAAACAGCAACAGTATAGTAACATTCTTTGCGGACGATACAAAGATCAGCAGAAAAATCAGCGATGCAAACGAAGTAGAGGCCTTGCAGAGGAATACAAACAAAATATACAAATGGTCAGAAGATAACAGTATGACATTTAACAGCGAGAAATTCATCTCTTGAGATATGATAGAAATGAGGGACTTAAAAAGACTGCATATTATGCTCCAGATAGAGAGGAAATTCAGAGAAGCACGAAAGCGATCGATGTGGGGGTAATAATGACCGATAATGCGAAATTCGAAACACAAAATCAGATAGCTATAAATAAAGCAAAACGAGTCGCGGGACAGGTACTAAGAACGTTCAAAAGAAGGGACAGGACAGTAATGATTCCCCTGCTGAAAACACTGATTATATCAAAACTTGACTGCTCAGTCTTGACGTCCCCATATAAAAAGGCAGAAACTAATAGACTAGAAGAAACTCAGAGACATTTCACAGCAAAGATTGATGGTTGCAAAGAGCTCAACTACTGGGAAAGACTACGTAAACTAAATCTGTACTCCCTGGAAAGAAGAAGAGAGAGGTACACCATAATCTCACATATGGAAAATGATCAAAAAACTGGTACCAAACCTCAAACTAAACCCAATTACCATTCAGACAACACTGGAAAATAGGAAAGGCAGGCTGTGTAGTGTTCCCAATTTAAACGCCCGACAAAGGACCTCCTCAATCAACACTGAAGGAAAATAGCTTGGTTGTCAGGGAGCCAAGAATTTTTAACCAGCTTCCAAAGGACCTCAGAAACGTTACAGGGGTCAAAGTTGAAGTCTTCAAGAATAGACTAGATGCCTGGCTCAGGACGGTACCAAATGAGCCGGGTGTACCTGGCTATGTACGGTGGAGAGCGCAAGAAAGCAACTCGTTCCTCCACCAACCCGGACCTAGAGGCGGGGCCACCAGCTTGACCTTCGTGTGAAGAGAGACCATCACACGGAACATCAACGAGAACGAGAATATATATGTAGCGGTGAGACAAAGAAATTCCTTTCCCCGCCATTCTCATGGAATCAAAACAAAGGTTATACACGTGGGCATGAAACTGGCCCATACAGGAAACAGATTCTGTGTATTTCCCGAAGCGACCACCAGAGGAGGTCACCAAAGCCTATAAAACGCAGCTTCTTCCTCAAATCATTTTCACTCCTCACTTGCCATTTCGTCGTCTTGGTCGTCAAGTCTCACTCTCAGCACCTTCGTCAGTAGCATCACTCGTCACGCCACCCGCTCTCCGGCCTTTGCCGGAGAGCGGCCTGCTGTTCCTCCAAGGCTCCGGTCGAGCCCACACGAAGTCTATCATCAAGTAAAGCTCTACAATCTCACTCCGCTCGTTACTGTCTCCTCGTGAATCTACTCTCTCCACGTAGCGCCATCACGACCTCAGCCGGCCTCAGTCTCAAGTCACACTTCAACTATTGAAGAACGAAGCAACACTTGAGGCGACTCTACAATTCCATCCTGCAAGAAAGAACATCACTGCTGTAGGCTTTCCACTGGCCCCTCTTCAACAATCTCCACCGGCTGTCAACACTCATCCTCTCGCCGGCAAGGCCAGTCTGACTACAGACGCACCCTTCGAGGCCCAGGTCCGTAAACCTCCTATTAAACTACAAGCCACACATCCATTTCGCTCTTCACTCATCCTTCGCCACAATTCGATCGGCGCCCGTTCAACAAGTATTTCAACAGGCCCCTCTACAGTCTTCAAGGTCATCTTCGACTGGTGAAACGCAATACGGTCAAACCTCACTTAGGTCTACAGTCTCCAAGGTCATTACTGCCCAAATACGGTCAACCATCACGTAGGTTTTCAATCTCCAAAGTTACTCATCATTTCGGTAAGCTCCTGCGGCCCTCACCAGGCCTACAGGGTTTTGTTACGTCGTGCTTCCGCAAGCTTTGCCTAATCACGTAGGCCCTAAAAGTGTTTCCATTACCGTTCAAACTAACTAGTGTTTCCATTATCGTTCAAACTAACTGTGTTTCCATTACCGTCCGAGCTAAATCTCGAGTTAATACCGCAGTAGGCCTATTCAAATGTTGTATCAATACCGTAATTTTGTATCACCCTGTTATTGCGTTCATTCGTATAATTTACTTATCGTGTATCTTATTGTTTATGTGCTCTTTTATGCATTTCATTCTTAACGACCTTATCCATTTGATGTACCAACCGTACGTGCATTATTTCCGTTATGAATAGGCTTCATTATTTATGTCTGTGTTCACTTGGCATATCATTAGCCTACGTAAATTAGTGTTTATCATCACTGTACTTAACAATTAGACTGTATACCCATTAGTGATGTAGGTCACATCCGCATCCGCATCCGCGGAACATCCGCACATTTTCTCGCATCCGCATCCGCATCCGTACTTTGGACTGCGGATGTCGTGCGGATGTGGACCGTTGAGATAAAACGTCATTAATAAGCGGAAATTATCAAATTTTACTATATTAATAGAACTAGTTCATTGTGCGCAAAAGTGATGCAAGCGACAAGACGAGAGGCTGTTCTTGTATGAAGTTACTCTCTTGCAACCTACTTAGATCCACGTTACAAAGCTAAGTTATTTTCACCAGTACATTAGAACGAGTTAAATCATCACTTGGCAAAGCAGTTGAAGAGCTTCAATCTCTTGAATCTGTCGCTTCGCCACCCACCAAAAGAATAAAAGTTTCAGTGACAGAACCAACACCTTCAACAAGCAAATCTATCACAGAATCTGTCTCTCAGTTTCTTGAGTCAAGCAGCAATGACGAGACCTACGCGATGTCAAAAGATGTAGTAAAAATGATCGAGAGCTATCACCAAGAAAAACGCCTGGCTGCATGTGACAATCCTATTAGTTGGTGGAAAAATACGCAGAATATCTATCCATACTTGAGTAAACTTGCAAGGAAACATTTAGCCTGTCCTCCAACAAACGTACCAAGCGAGAGATTATTTAGCAGTGCTGGATTAATATATGATGAAAAGAGAAACAGACTGGCAGCAGAAAAGGCAGAAAAGTTAATGTTCCTTAAGCATAACCTTCCTATAATTAAGTTTGAACATTAAACGATGAACATCTTAGTTTACTTTATTTTAATTACTCATTTATAAATATGCCTAATAAAACTTTAAACTTAATATAAATAGTTATCAAGCTAATTAAAGATCTCTTTCTATAAAGGTGGAGGTTGGGGAAAGAGGTCGGTGGGGTGCATTTGAGTTGGGTTCACGTCCCGCATCCTGGTAACACAATTATGGTTTCTAATTGCGGCTGAAACTCAACAAAATATAACGAATTTATTTGTAGACGAATTCACTAATTGATTTCTATATTAGTTAGATGCTTGATATTATTTTATATGTTCAGAGAAAAGTACAGCAATTATTGTACAATTAATCAATTATACTACATTATAGCTACAGCTCTCTCTATATAATAACTTATTATATACGTTAAACACAACAAATCTCGAATATATCCTAAAAAATAACGAAAATGTAGACATCCGCATCCGCGGATGTTGAAATCAAACATCCTCATCCGCATCCGCATCCGCGGATGTGAAAAAAATGACATCCGCTACATCACTAATACCCATTCCTTATTGCTAAGAATCAGTCATCTCTAGCATAGTATAAATGCCGTTATATAATTGTTAATCATTATAAATACCTTTATTGAACTGTTAATCGCCGTGAACAAATAATTGATTTATTTTCATAATTAAACACAAAACAGCAAGGTAATTTCTCTCTCCTTATTAAATATTGTTTATTTGGACAGTAGGCCCAAATTGGTGACTCTAGCCTTATCATTAACAATCAATCATTCTCACTCAATTAACCATTATCATTATTATAGTGCCAACTTTACGCTATTAACCGGTAAACATCAAATTGGTTAACCGTAGGCTAATATATATATATATATATCATCATGATCTCGCTTCATAGCGTAGTACTATGCAAATACGGTCCAGTATATATATACACACATACGAACTAACACACACACACACACACACACACACACACACACACACACATATATATATATATATATATATATATATATATATATATATATATATATATACATAAATGTACATAAATATATAACACAAATACAAGTAAGAAATAAATAAGTAATAATAATAATAATAATAATAACAATAATATGTCATGGAAGAGAAGATATTTACTCTTCAAATTAATCATTTATGAATATATTACTAACTCTCTCTCTCTCTCTCTCTCTCTCTCTCTGCCCCAACAATAACTTCACTCTGAAACATGACCATGACAAGCTATTATTTCAGAACCCTCATATTATATATATATATATAATTATATATATATTATATATATATATATATATATATTCCCTTCCAATTATGATAATTAATAATTAGGTACTGAATTAACGGTCCCCACTGCATCGCATTATCATAATTTGATAAATGTGAGCTTTAATAATAATTGGTGAGTCATTTGTGGTGAATTAAAAAAAAAAGAAAAATAGATTTTTTGGTTTTAATAAGTTGCGATAAAATTATAATTTGTTTTTTTAATAGTTTACTACGAAATAAATTATTCATTAGTAATTTATTGTTTATTTATGCCAATTTCATTCTATATGAACATATATATATATTACTGTGTATATATATATATATATATATAATATATATATATATATATATACACACACAAGTATACCCACAATTTATAAAAATTTACACGTGTATGTGTGTGTGTGTGTGTGTGTCATTGGCTATTTTATGAAACCGCGATAATCTTCAGGATACACACGGAGGTTATCGCGACACGAACGTATGTGCAGCGAAATTAGCGGTGTCGCTGTAGTTTCATAACTATTTCATTTAAAATCATTTAATACCAAGTAAAAGCGGATATAATAAGAATTAAGTTAAGTTTGGTTAAATGTCGCCATCTACAACTGAAAATGTAAAAATGCCTCGGTCTCGTAAGGTAGCCAAATGTGTGTGTGTGTGTGTACACCATAAATCTTGCAATGATTATATTAAATATTGGTGTCAAGGTTCATCAGATGGATTCTTTTTTTTTTCTTTTTCTTTTTTCTTTTTTTTAGTACTTGAAATATTTTACCCCCAAATTTGGATTTGGGGAAAAAGAATTAAGTTAAAATTGTTAACTTAATGATATATATATATATATAACCTTGGTTTTGCTTCCGCTCAAATTGTTCGTTCTGACGAAGGTCAAGTTTGTCACTCCCCTTAGACCCACGCCCCACCAGCAGCCCAGCGTCTTAACGACTAGACTACCCAGGGTACCCACTTATCTATCAACCAATTTCTTCATTCTGGGGAAGGATGAACAGCTGGGTTTGCTGCGCGCCACCTGCCGTCACCGGGTCTCGATCCCGGTGCAGATGGATTCGTAGTCAACGACGCTAACCACTACACCACCGATATACTGTATATGATACAACTTGGAATGGTCCCCTGAGAAACTTTTCTGTTACACACAGACCGTGCGTGGAACAAGGAACTCTTCTTGGAAAATTAAATCCATTCTAGTCCGAATAAGTAATCGTAAATGACAAATACTATAGTTTTTTCTTTTTCATGAGGAAGCCCAACGTGGGCAACGGGTCACTAGCAAAGAGGCCCCAAACAAAGAGGTTTCCCTCACCAGCTATCTGCTTAGCAGATGGCTGGTGAGGGAAACAATTTGGATTATCATTGTGGACAATTTTCTTAAATTCTCTTAAATAAGGCGGAGGCCTTTTCCTCAAGACTGTAACTCACTTCCTTATTAACCATTAGGTTATTCTACCTGCAACAATAAAAAAAAGGTCCCAAAACAAGACATCAGTTTCAACATTTGTTTTAGTTCTAATGTATTACTTTTGGAAATTAAATTTAAAATAAATTTTCCGATGAGACCGTATATATATATATATATATATATATAATATATTATCCTGATATCCTGCAGCAGCTCCTCAGATTCCATTTCTTTCTGTGAAGTAGACCAAATAAAGGGGATACAGTATAATGAAGGATAGGTTCGGTAGGGTTTAATCAAACGTTACCTAAATCTAACCTAACCTGAGAAAAACTAGTGTTACCCAGCCTAACTCCAGTTCTACTTTCGTGAAATAATTTTCGTGTGTGTGTGTGTGTCCTCCTCGGTGGTGGAGTGGTTAGCATCGCTGACTACGAACCCACCGACACCAGGTTCGATTCCGGGTGAGAGCAAACGGCGCGCAGCTTACCCAACTGTTCATCCTTCCATCGAACCAGGTTGGTAGATGAATGTGTACCCTAGGTGGCCTAGTAGTTAAGACACTAGACTGCTGATCGGGAGGTCGTGAGATCAAGTTCGGAGAGGAGTTTGTGATTTCTGACTATCCGTGTTGGTCGTGGTTCGGATTCCACGTTACGCTGTAGGTCCAAGGTTAAGCATCACGCTTGACCTTCGTCAGAATGAAAAATTAAGGATCGCTGAAAGTACAGCAGTACCGCTACCGCATTTTTTGCTGTACTGCGTTATGCGGTACCGGTTTGGTAGTGCGGTAGTACCGCAGTACCGCAGTACCGCAAAAAAAACCGCAAGTGCCCAGCTTTGATATATATATATACCAGCAGAGAACCCGCCCTTCGTGTGGGTAGCAAAAATATCCCGCGTTTTAACGAAAATATTACGATTTAACCTAATCAATTGTCAAGGGTGTACAGTTAACCTAACCGGGCATTCAATGAACCTAACCGGGTATTCAATAATTTTATCATAGGTTTCGATATATATATATATATATATATGTGTGTGTGTGTGTGTGTGTGTAATGACGTAATGATCTTGATGACGTCATTTAATTTTTTAAAATTAAATAAATATTTTAATTATTTAATTTATTAACATCCAGGTGCACAACTTCGGGACCTAATCAAAATGTGTGTGAAGTTTCATGTTTGTAACTGCTTCCATTTTGACCTATGGCTGGAACACACACACACACACGTCCTTTTATTATATATATATATATATATATATATATATATATATATAATATATATATATATATATATCGAAACCTATGACAAAATTATTGAATACCCGGTTAGGTTCATTGAATGCCCGGTTAGGTCAACTGTACCCTTGACGATTGGTTAGGTTAAATCGTATATATATATATATATATATAAAGTAGATTGGGAAAGTATAAATAAAGATTTAAAGGAAGTAATTTGGAATTACTACTTCACAAGAAGTAAATGGCGTCTGAAACCAAACCTAAGCATGTTCCAGAGAGACAAAAGAGAAAACGTATCAAGCTCGAGAGAAAAATCAGGACATCTCCACAGATGCAAAACTGATGCAAGGAGACTCAAACTAGAGAGGAAACTAGGCGAAATAAAAATGGACCTAAAGCAAGCATTCATACATAAGACAAACGAGGAGTAAAACAAGGTAGCAGAAAACATAAAAAATAACCCAAAATACTTCTACACTTTTGCGAAAAGGAAAATGCAGTGCAAAGAGAGTATTCGTCCGTTGATAGACGGGGAGGCCAAACACACAAATGACCCCCAAAAAATGAGCGAAGTGCTTAAAGAACAATTTAACTCTGTGTTTAGCACCCCTAAGTCCGAGATGAAAATGGAAAACGCAGACGAATTTTTGACATTGATACAAATCAGCCAAGGACGAATACTGGCACAAGCCTATTAATGGCCTTAGAATTCTCGGAAGGAGATGTAATTAAGGCTCTATCACAGATGCGAGACAACTCGGCACCAGGGCCAGACACATAGAGTGCCACATTTCTGAAGAAATGTAAAGAGAGTATTGCCAAACCGCTATACTTACCATGGAGGAAATCACTCGACACAGAACAAATTCCACTGCCATTAAAGAACGCGAACACTGCCCCTTTATTCACAGGTGGTAACAGAGCAATGCCCAAGAATTAGCGGTCGGTAACTCTCACCTCACCTTATAAAGTGCTTTGAACGTATAATTAGAAGCGAAACTACCTACTACCTACAAGCAAAGAACTTATATAACTCAAATCAACATGGTTTCAGGGCTGGAAGATCATGCTTATAACAGCTATTAGACCACCAGGAGAAAATATTGGAAACACTGTGTCGAGGATAAAACATAGATATGTTATACATGTTATAATCTATAATCGAAGTAAAGCCGCGCCCTGGTGACTATTATGTTTATGTAATGTCATTCATTCAATAATTCCCAAGCTATGTATGATTCGTTTCCTTCTGAACGGAATTCGCGCGCAGTGACGCACATGGTTTCTTTGATTTCACTTGGGGAAAACTGTTGTTGAGAAGCTCGGTTTTACAATGCTCTCAGGTGACGTCAACCGCTTGCGTGATGACGTAGCCAAGTTTCGTTCCTTAGACTATATAAGAAGGGGATCAGCGCCCTTAAGGCAGATCCCTGGAGAGGGTCTCCGGGCTGAAAGGGTTTCGGTCCGTTATCGGGAATTGCTTTTGGAAATTGGAAGAATTATGGGGTTTCAATTTAAGTCTGATTGTTTAGAGAAAGATCAGTAGCTTAGAAATTGATTCATATAAGCTTGGAGACTCAGAACGGACAAGAGTGTCTTAGAGGGGTCTCTGGCTTATTTCATATCTTACAATGAAGAAAAAGTAACCATATTATAATTATGAAACTTTTATTATTATTATTATTATTATTATTATTATTATTATTATTAACTCTCTGTTCTGTATAAAAGAAACATTTGATTCACGCTTATCAATTATATTTATCTCGCCTATATTCAAACTAAAAATCGTGTAAGCCGTTGTGTTTATGTTCTACTCTTTGGACTTTGATAACTGGGAAAAAGAAAATCACGGGCCCACACAGTACTCCGCGATTGTAGGAATACGAAGAGTAAACTATTTCTGCATCCAGGAGTGCTAAAGTAATACCCTCTCTCGAGTAACATCCTGACATTGCCCGAACTCGGGGAGGGGCGTTATTACAGATGTAATATATACTGACTTTGCTAAAGCCTTCGATTAATGTGACCATGGAATTATAGCACATAAACTTAAGAATACAGGAGTTACTGGAAAGCTGGGAAGATGGATATTTAATTTCTTGACGCAAAGAACACAAAGAGTGGGAGTAAATGGAGTCAAATCGGAAGTCTCGAAAGTAGAGAGCTCTGTCCCACAAGGGACAGTACTAGCTCCCTTGCTGTTCATAATAATGATTGCAGATATTGATGCAGATATCAATGACAGTATTGTATCATGTTTCGCGGATGACACAAAGATATGCCAGGAAATATTGAAGAAAGGTGACATAGAAAGATTAGAAAACGACATTGAAACATTATTCCAGTGGGAAGAAGACAACAATATGAAGTTCAACGAAGAAAAATTCAAACTTCTAAGATATGGTAATAAGAAGGAGCTACAGAAAAAAGGGTATAAAACTCTGCAAGCCAAACAGATAACACCAAATCCACAAGTCAGGGATCTTGGAGTAATAATGTCGTCGGATACAGAATTCAGTGATCACTATAACATGAAAATTATAACGGCTGGAAAAATAATGTGAATCATCTGGAGGAGCTTCCGCAGCAGAAAAGCAAACATCATGCTCAAATTATGGAAGCGTCTAGTCCTACCAATAATTGAGTATTGCTCAGTACTCACAAGCCCATACAGAAAACGAGACATTGCGAACATTGAAGCTATACAAAGGACTTTTACGTCTAAGATAGAGGAAACAGAAGGTGAAGACTACTGGTCTCGACTACAGTCCCTAGAACTCTACTCTCTCGAAAGAAGACGCGAGCGGTACACAATATTATACATATGGAAAATACTTGAGGGCTCTGTCCCTAACCTTAGAAATGAAATAGAAACAAACTGGAATGAGAGAAGAGGCAGATTTTGTACGGTCCCAGCTGCGGTGGGACAGGGGGCCATGTAAACGAGGATGGAAAATTCCCTCAGAATACGAGGCCCAAAGCTTTTCAATGCCCTACCGAGAGAAGTAAGGAATCTCCAGCACACCGACCTGAATAACTTCAGGAACCAGCTGGACAGATTCCTGTGCAAAGTCCCTGACCAGCCATGCGTGGCTGGCTACGAGGGCAGGAGGAGATCAGACAGCAATTCCCTCCTTCCAAATCTCGCAAATGAGGCGGGATGCTGCAGAGGAGTCGACCGTAGGTCGATCCTGAACCGTCGTTCGAACTCACCTAAAGAAGTCTAAAGATACATAATACCTTTCATCCTTTCAAATGTTACGTGCGATGATTCCTCATTTCACGAAGGTCAAGCTTGTCGCCGCTCCTCTGGAGTTGGTTTCTTGTATTCTCCACCTCACATAGCTAGGTATGTCAGGTTCATCGGGGATTGTTCTGAGCCAGGCGTCTAATCTTCGTTTGAAGATGTCCACCACACCACTCGTGTTCCTGAGGTTTTTGGGCAACTGATTAAACAGTCTTGGTTCTCTCACAACAAAACTATTTTCTTTCAGGGTTAAGGATGTTCCCTGTCTAGCCTTCAATTTGGGAACACGACACAGTCTTCCTTTTCTACTTTCCACTGTTGTTTGGGGGGTTACAGGGTTCAGAGTAAGATTAGGGACTAGTTTCTCCATTATTTTCCAAGTGTAAATAATGGTGTATCTCTTTCTTCTCCTTTCCAGTGAATATAGGTTTAGTTTGCGTAACCTTTCCCAGTAATTTAGTTCTTTGCACCCCTTGATCTTGGCTGTGAAGCTTCTCTGAATCCCTTCTAGCTGTCTAATGTCTTCTTTTTTATATGGGGATGTTAGGACCGAGCAGTATTCTAATTTGGGTATGATCAGTGTTTTCAGTAGAGGAATCATTATATTCCTATCCCTTCGTTTAAAGGTTCTCAGTATCTGCCCTGTTATTCTCTTTGCTCTGTTTACTGCTATCTTATTTTGTATTTCAAATTTCGCATCATCAGTCATTACAACCCCTAAATCTTTTGCTTTAGAACTCTGAATTTCCTGTCCATTTGGGGTATAATATTCCATGGATTTTAGGTCCTCCCTTTTTCTGTACCATAACGGCTGAAATTTCCGTGATAAACTTCATATTGTTGGCTTCCGTCCACTTATAGATTCTGTTCATGTCGGTTTGTAGAGATTCTATATCTTCTGGGTTTCTTATTTTTCTACTGACCTTTGAGTCATCGGCAAAGGATGTTACTGTGCTGTCTCTGGTAACGTCCTCATCTATGTCAGTTAGCATGATAATGAAGAGTAGTGGAGCTAATACTGTTCCTTGTGGTACTGAGCTGAGGACCTCTGATTCTGATGAAGATACTCCTTGTACTGCAACGACTTGCCGCCGCTCACTAAGAAAATTATATAACCATTTCCCTACTTTTCCTGTTTTTCCCATATACTTCATTCAGTTTATGTATTATGATTCCATGGTCAACTCGTCGAACGCTTTGGCAAAGTCTGTGTATATTACATCATAGTTTTCATTACTTTCAAGTGCATCAATAATGTTGTTGTAGTAGGGTGTGTCAATTTGGGAGGTGAAAATTAATTTTTGCCAATTCCTTCACTGAGGGGTTTTAAAAATATGTGTTTGGATGTGAAGAATTCAAATCTGCTATTATTTTTGTGATTGCTCAACACTTAGCTTGGTAAATCTACGTTTGATTAAAAAGCACATAAATTGCTCTCGGAAAACAACATTTATTAATTTTAGCTTCTCAAAATGTCAGGTAATGCTATAAAAATTTTAGTTTCTCTGCATAAAACATATCCTAATAATCATAAAACATATCCTTGTAATCATAAAACAACATTAGAAAGTAATGACATCAGTAAAAAAAAATATTTAAACAACAAGTTTCATCAAGTCTTGCTTTGATTCGTTCTTGGACATCAGCCGCCGACTTGCTTCTTGGCCTCTGATATAGCGCTCACGTTTTCATGTGTATACACCCTGCCTGCTGCCTCTGTGACTTGTTTCACACACCTCTCTATTGACTGAGCATGACAGGGCCACTGTGGAACTTGCATAGGCTTGTCAAAGAACTTCTTTACTTCCGCTGTAGTCAGTTTACATGTCAAAGGAGGTTCAAATACCCCGTCAGACCAGTCTGTCAGCTCCAACACGGAAGAAGCACTGGGGTTGATGGAAGGTGTCTTCCTGGACGTACAGAAAGATCTCCAAGTGTGTCATCATCTCCACCCCTCATGTCAACAATCTTTTGGACACCAGCTCTCCTCTCCTCACTGTCATCTGAGCACAAGAGTGTCTGGATTATCATTTCGCTGAATGCATACCATGCTGAGCGCTTGATGGTTGGCAAAACAGCATCCACTACAGCCTTCTTTTGCAGCCTAACTAGCCGCAGCTGAAACAAGATGTGGCGTGGGCCTTCCACTCAAGAGTGTTTTACTTTGATGTTGAACCAACAGGGGTAGTACACACCAACAATGTATTCCACTATCAGTCTTAAGTTGTTGAGGGTTTTGCCTTTAAGGCCATGTTTTGAAACCCATACGCGACAAAGCCTGTTTGCTGTTGTCAACCACCTTGAATGGCTCACTGAACCAATTTCAAGAAGGGCCAGATCTGTGGGAAGTTCTCCTGTTCTTATGGCCTGTGTGATCCTATACCCGTACGCTTGATCAGTAGAGATCCTTTACGACATTGTCACTCAGTGAAGTAAGAGGCTCTCCAATTGAGAGTTTGGTGAATGAAGGATCAATTTCAAGTTCGGTTGCAGTGTCTAGCATCTTGCCAATGTTACCTGTCCACTTGTTGTTAGACAAGGTCTTCCCATCCAGTGCTGTGATCAAGTGTCGCAGGGGTAACTCGTTAGTGTGGAGGGCACAAACCAATAAGATCAGCTTACGGCAAAGCTTGACCTCTACCCAATGCATGGAACCACCCTCCCAGCCAGTGTTAACATTTGTAGAATCACCTCCAATGGCCTGCATGCTTTTATCAATGCCCTTCTTCATGAAATCTACAAGATTATCAGCAATAACTTCAGCAGGTTTTTTCTTGTTGAGCCTTTCTCAGGAGTGAAGTGGTAGAGATATCTTCCACCTGGCTCACTGCACACAGAATAATGCTCTTCTTTGATGATACTGGGGAACTGACGATCTGAATTGTCTGCTTTCAGCATAACTTTAGTTGTATCTTGACGGCCGTCAAAGAAGATGCAGTCAATTTCACCCTTCTTACAAAGATCATCAAATTCCTGATCCAGGGATCTCATAACTTTTTCTTGGGCCCTCTTGACTTTATTGTGATCAACTACAAGTCTCTTGTCTTCTTCAGTGATCAAGCCAGCATCCATAAAGGCAGCAGTGGTGATGGCAGCTGTGGCACGCAGGCCAACACCATATCTGATGCTATGCATAGCAACATTAGGTATTTCTAATGTGTTGTACTCTGGCTTTTTATTGGAAGTTGAAGACGTGCTTGGTATTTCTAATGTCACTTCATAACTTCCATCCTTTCCATCTTGAGCATCAGCTATTTGTTCTTCATTTTCATCATCAGAGAAAATTATTTCATTTGATGGCATTGAAACATCCTGCTTACTTGTCTGCTTATATTCAGCAAGCCTTCTTCTTTCGTCTTCTTGCCGCTTCTGCTTTTTGACTTGTCTGTTGTGCTCAGGTTGATCTGGCAAGCCAATCTGATGTGGTCCAATAGAACCAGACTTGTCTCTCTGACCTTTAATGAAAGCAAGTTCCTTCACAGGGATCTTCATCTCCCTAGGGCATGTACAGTTAATGTGAGTTTCGTTTTTGCAACCAGCATCTGCAAGGCAGCCAAATTCAGAGCAGAGAACAATTTTACACTTGCAACTGAGGATGTCAAAAAGCTTGTCAAGTTTTGCAATGAAAGCCTCTTTGACATGTAGCTTTCCTCTCCCAAGAGATATGTTTTTGGCCTGCTCCCAGCTCTCTTGGATCTTGTTTAAGATTGTGACTCGTGAATTTACAACGGGGGCTACAAAAGAACTGTTTGCTCGTTCCCACTTTTCAAGCACTTTAGGGAAAATGTCCTTTGCAAGACTGGCTGCTGGGTAGTTTCTCACATCCTCACCACTTTGTTCTCTTAGCAGTAGCCCATATTTCAGAACGTCTCGCAGAGTTGGAAGTTCAGAGGGCAACAACTCTCTACCAGTTCCAATTAGGTTGCTCATATGTGTGAATGTCCCCAGTCTTGTCCTCCTTTTAGAAGCCATTGTAGGTCAATTCCCACTGGTTAGGATGGTAGCACTGACGGACAAGTAATCTTCAGCACACTGATGAATATGTTTCAACCTGTGAAATAAGCAAAAACAGCAGTGCATTATATATACACAGCATATATAATTATTAATATAATAATTATTATATAATTCCACAAAAAAGTCAAAAAAGTCACTATTTTTATGTAGCTTCTTACCAAGCAAAACTAAATTATATTAAATTAACAAAAATATCTTTAGAATTCCTTAGTCATGCTGCAACCTTTTAGCACCCCTCATATTTGGAATTTGAAAGTTGAAAAATTCGACACACCCTATAATGTTGTAGTGTTCCATTAGTTGTGATAGGCAAGATCTGCCTGACCGAAACCCATGTTGGTTATCATTGAATTTTTTCTGAGTTTCCAAAAAGTCAGATTTTCTGTCTAACTATTCTTTCAAATATTTTAGTGAGATGAGATGTAAGCGACACTGGCCTATAGTTTTTGGCCTCGGATCGATCTCCTCCTTTATATATTGGGACTATGTTCGCGCTCTTCAGGATGCCCGGTATTTCTCCCGTGTCTAGTGATCGTCTCCATATCCAATATAGGGGCTCAGCGATTGCATTCTTGCAGTTTTTGATCAGTGTGGCATTCCATTTGTCCGGTCCTGCCACTGAGTGTGCTTTTAGTTTCCCTATAGCTTGTGTAATATCATCTGTCGTAAAGCTGAAGTCCGTCATACTTTCCCCTTGTAGTTCTTCCTCAAAGAACACGTTTCTATCGCATATCAGTTTGTCAGTTTTTAGGATACTGAAAGTTGATTCGTACTGAGCTCTTACTATTTCAGATACTTCTGTTAGATCATAAGATAAAGCACTGTCTTCGTTTTTCAAAGGTCCGATAGTCGTATGGTTTTTCGACTTTCTTTTTGCAAAGTTGTAGAAGTACTTTGAGTTAACCTTTATCGCTTCTATAGCGTCGTCTTCTTTTTCTGTATGCTTCTCAATTAGTTCCTGTATGACGCAATTGATACTCTGCAGTTTATCATTTAATATTTTTCTGATGTTATTATCTTTACAGTTACTTAATTTTGCAGTCACTCTTTTTCTCTTTCGGAACAATGACCTCTTTTGTCTCTCGAACCTGCTTCTCTTTCCCCTTTGTTGTATTTTTGAGACATGTCTTTCCACAATTTCCAGCGTCTTCTCCTCTAAGGTCATTAGCATCTCTTCCGTTGTGTTGGCCTCGAAGATGGTTTTCCAGTCTATTACTTCCATGCTGGATGCAACATCTTCCTAGTTTATAGCTTTGGAGTGAAAATTAAAAATTCCGAATTTGCTTCTTTCTGTTGTTCGTGTTCTTTCCTTTCCTGTTGCTTTTATATTGGTTGTTATTCCAATGGTGTTGTGGTCCGATATTATAGTTGGGGATATTTCTACGCGGATCCAGGGGGGTCGAGGGGGTCCGGACCCCCCCCCCCCTGCTCACGGTGACCAACGATTTTTCGATTGCGTTTGTTTGCTCCTATATATGAAAAATAAGACCTGAAGACTTAAAATGGCTTAAGGTACATGTATCCCGGTTGCCACAAAATTAATTTCCTTAAAAAGAATAAAGAAAAAAAAAGTTTATGTCCGATCCTGAGACATTTCAGACCTGGCCTGGGTGTGTGAACAAGCAGGATTTTGATAACGGGAATATACTTCAAATCCATCTAAAGCTATCTTCAAATATGAAAATTTCCTACAGAGGGGGGACACCCCCCCTCGGGCACACACCCTGGCGCTCGCTTCGCTCGCGCGTCCTTGGCCTTCGGCCGAGGACATATCAATAACGAGCCCCACCAAGACTGGACCCCCCTCTGCTTAAATTCCTGGATCCGCCCCTGATATATAAAAGCAAAAAGAGTCGCCGGACAGGTTCTAAGAACGTTCAAGAGAAGGGACAGGACAGTAATGATTCCCCTGCTAAAAACACTGATTATACCAAAACTTGAATACTGCTCAGTTTTGACGTCCCCATATAAAAAGGAAGAAACTAATAAACTAGAAGAAACGCAAAGGCATTTCACAGCCAAGATTGATGGCTGCAAAGAACTCAACTACTGGGAAAGACTACGTAAACTAAATCTGTACTCACTGGAAAGAAGAAGAGAGAGGTACATCATAATCTACATATGGAAAATGATCGAAAAACTGGTACCAAGGCAGAATGTGTAGTGTGCCCATATTAAAGGCACGACAAGGGACCTCCTCAACCCTGAAGGAAAATAGCTTGGTTGTCAGGGGGCCAAGACTTTTCAACCAGCTTCCTAAGGACCTCAGAAACGTAACGGGGGTCAAAGTTGAAGTCTTCAAGAAAAGACTGGATGCCTGGCTCAGGACAGTACCAGATGAGCCGGGCGTGCCTGGCTATGTACGGTGGAGAGCGCAAGAAAGCAACTCGCTCCTCCACCAGGCCAGACCTAGAGGCGGGGCCACCAGCTTGACCTCCGTGTGAAGAGAGACCAACGCACGAAACAACATAAGGTTCATAAGGTAAGGTATATATATGTGTGTGTGTGTGTGTTCTCAGAATACAAGTTGTTTAATATAAACTACGGTTCGGGAGACGCTCGGCAGTACTAAGACCGTTGAGTTGTGGGTTCGAACCCCAGTGGTGACGAAAGTCGGGTGGTTGTCTTTGCTGTGTCTTACATTGTGGATAAGGAGAGCGTAGCAGAAACCTTCACCATTTTTGGTTCGAGGAAAAATAATTTTTAACGTGGTTTCGAGGTATTTAACTTAAGTCATCTTTTAACCCGCTGTAACATTAAAAAAACGATCGAGGGTCAGGGGCGAGCGAAGCCTTCTTCAGAGTTTAAGGCTTTTCGTTGTCGACATTTTCTGTGACTTTATTGAGAGCCAACTGAAGGAGGTACGAAAGTCACGTTTAGGAGAACTGTTATAAATTTAATACGATGATCGTAACATAATTATTAAGGTTTTCTCTACATAAATGTTCGGCTTGCCAAATGTTTGCCACTCATAATGTGTAAGAAACATGAAAGAGAGGCGGAGTCAATACAGTTTAATGTGAAGAGTTAAATATTACACTTATTCTATGGTTCAATCCCTATTTCCACAATTCCTGGCACAGTCACGCTACACGAGCGGAACGAGGTAATTTCATACGGCCTATATGTATATTTTCACGTCCAAAGGCTGGTTTTACCGTAACCTTATTTTATTTTTTCGTGCCTTACAGTTGATTAAAAGAGTCCTCGTCGTGAGACTCCACGTTCATTACAAATAAATATCGATAAAAAATAGGACTCTTTCAACCGATTATAAAGTTTCGGAAAAAAGATCACCTAGAAACCCCACGTTTCTAAAATTAATAAAAATTCCTAAGATTTTTTTAAAAATTTTTGAACTTCACAACTTTTATCAAAAAGAATAAAAAAATGTTCAAAGGAAAACTCGATATTGACAATTACTAATTTTTTATGCTTTTTTTAGCGAACTTTTTACCGAAACTGTAAATCTTACGATTTCGTATGTACTCGGTATTAATTTCGTTATTAATTAATTACAGTTTTCATATTATAATTGGTATATATATATATATAATATATGTATTATATATATCATTTACCATTACTTATTCGGACTAGAGTGGATTTAATTTTTCCAGAAGAGTTCCTTGCTCCATGCACGGTCTGTGTGTAATATATATATATATATATATATACTGGTCTATTCCAGGATTATCTTTGAAGGAAATTGCTTGCTTTAATCCTCTTAAAAGAAATCACGATTTGACAGGCGGAAAGGAAGACCAGAATATCAAACTTTCTTTTTAATATTTTTAATTTTATTTTAAAATTTTACTTTTTAATTTTTTAATAAAATTAAAAAAACGAGTGTCTGAGAAATAGTTTGTAAATAGTGTAAAGTTCATTAGAAAATGCGTAAATCTACGAAGTAGTTATGAGTAAATTGACAAATCAAACTTTAGACACTGGGTTTGTCTAGTTACTCTAGTTACAGTGGTCGGCGAACTTTTTTGGGTATTACCCCAAAATATATTTGAGGACGTAATCAGGGCGTAAATTCGTAATATTCTAAAATTTAGAATAACGCCACATTTATGTAACAAAATAAAATAAAAATATATGAAAAAAATATCAGCACAAAGTGTCTCTCATACCGCACGCATTACCCCCAAAAGTTTTAAATTTACCCCATTTGGGTAATTTACCCCTGTTCCCCGACCACTGCTCTAGTAGTTCGATGAGTGACCGTCTTTGATGTGTTTAGATCAGGGGTCACCAACCTTTTTTTTGTTCACCGCCCCACTTTTACGATTTTGTGAAAATTAAAAAAGCTTATCGCCCACCTTAGATCAAAAAGAATAAATCAACAAAATCGATAAAATAAATAATGAAATAAATGTTTAATTACCTTTAATGTGAGCCCACCAGTGGGCGTTACCGCCCAGGTTGGTGACCCCTGGTTTAGATGAAGTAGTGACCCATGGTTCGAATCCTTCGTTAAGCTGTATAGGTCCCCTGTGTTATATGAACGTAGCTGTTAGTATGGAAACATTAGGTCTGGCTAGTAGTTAGATGAATGCCCGTCTCTGATGTGTTTAGATGATGTAGTGACCCGTGATTGATCCTGCATTAAGCTACATAGACTCCCTGTGTCATATGACCATGATTTAGTAGTATGGTTGCAAAATTATCCGCTGAACCAACCATGAAACCAATACTCGTTATTCCATTAGGAAGTTCGGTGAATGGTGACCATCTCGTACCACATGAGCCATATGTTGAAGCCGCACTTTCACGTTCCATTGTCACTATTAAAAAAAGTGGTGAATAATTATAATTTCAAAGGAAGAATATTTCAACTGAACCTTATTTGGAAGATTGCTGCGTTTTGGGCCAAGTTTTAAATGAATCTTATCTTTACCGTTATCTTTATGGAGAATAGTTGTTCATTAAATGTCTTTGATGAAAGGCAAAAATTTAGATACACTGACGAAGTGTATCGTAATACAAGATGCGAGATACAAAATGTATTTTCAGTCTTGTTATTCTTGCGTTATTTATGTTATTATGGTTTAGGTTACTTCTGCTATCTTTTATGTTATGCTTTGTTACTTATATTAGCGTTTATGTTACGTATGTCATCTTTTAGGTTGTTACTTATGTTACGAATTAAAATATTTTAATTCTTTAAGAAAAATTATTCCTTTGTTACCTTTCTCCCCCTCCCCTCCCATACCCCCTTCCCTCCCCTGCTTAAAAATAAAACAAGTGTATACTAATATATTCCTCGACGTATACTACTAATTGTATATTAAATGATTGTACAGTATATAACTTTGGTTTAACCTTGGTTTAACCTTGGTTTAACTTCATCCCGAATTGTTCATTCTGACGAAGGCCAAGCTTGTCACTCCACCTTAGACCTACAGTTTAACGTGGAATCCGAACCACGCTCTACCACGGGCGGTCAGAAATTACAAAATCCTCGCCCAAACTCGATCTCACGACCTCCCGATCAGCAGCGCAGCGTCTTAACCACTAGGTCACCCAGGGTATCCATTTATCTACCAACCAATTTCTACTTTGTGGAAGGATGAACAGTTGGGTTTTGCTGCGCGCCGCCTGCCGTCACCGGATCTCGATCCTGGGGCCGATTGCTTTGTAGTCAGCGACGCTAACAACTACACCACGAAGGCGCATTAGTTTTTTTTTGGGGGGGGGGTGCTTACTGAAATTATCATTATTATTATTATTATTATTAATTATTTTGTGAATTTATTTCCACCACTGTATAATCCAAATATACTGTGTATATATATATATATATATATGAAAATTATTTCACGAAAGTAACACGTGAAAAATATTTATGATGAATAAAACCACGAAGGAAAGGAAACACAGAATGGTGCTCAAGCGCTTTCGTCTAATGACATCCTCAGGAACACTGAAGTACATAAAGAGTTACAGCCTATATATAGGTTACAGAAAAAAAAAATATTATATATATATATACATATACACAATAAACGGAGAAACAAAAAGGATTGTGGGAGGGGCACACAAATTTATAAGGAAAAACTCGATTTTTAGCACAAGATTAAATGAATTGTTTCCAACCAATGTTATAGATAAAAAAAATATACAAATTTATACTGGAAATCTGCCCGGGTTTTAGCACTCTGCTCTTTTTGTATAAAAAATTGAAAAATTATCGATTTTTAGCACAAGATTAAATGAATTGTTTCCAACCAATGTTATAGATAAAAAAAAAATATATATATACAAATTTATACTGGAAATCTGCCCGGGTTTTAGCACTCTGCCCTTTTTGTATATAAAAATTGAAAAATAAAAGTTATTAGGGTGGCATACAAGTTTACCAAAGATTTAGCGTTCTACCTTTCTTATCTAAATCTGTTCTGAAGGAATTCAAAACAACAGGATCGAGTTGAAAAAGACCTTTGCTTATGTTGAAGTTATTTGTAAGTTGGATAATGGCAGACTCAAGAATATTTCTATTAACAATGTTGCTAGAGTGAAATAAAACTGAAGCATTATTCCAATCAATACAGTGGGATAACTCTGACAAATGGACAAAAAGGGCACTGGACAACTGTCCTGTTCTAACGGAATATTGATGCTGTTTTATACGTGTGTGTGCAAATCCTTTCCCGTCTGACCTATGTAAAAGGAATCACATTGTTTACAACCAATTTTATAGATAATGCCTGAATTATTGGTAGGGCTATTTTTTACTATGATATTTTTCACAATATTGTTATATGAAAATACTACATTAATATCCAAAAGTTTAAGTACATTAGCAATGCCTAAAAAGCCCGGGAAAAATGGAAGTACTAAAATATTTTTTGACAAAGTACGAGTGTTATTATTGACACGATAGAAAGTTCGTTTTGCCTTGTTGAGACAAGATTCCATAAACGCAGATGGATAACACAGATCACTTCCAATACCGTTGATTTTTTCTAATTCGGCATCGATGTATTCCGGACTGGCGATCCTAAGGGCGCGGAGAAACATTGAAGAAAAAATGGCCTTCTTAGTGGGGATGTCATGTCCCGAGTAAAAGTGTACGTAGGACAAATTGTTTGTTTTTTCCGATAGATACTAAACTTAATTAAAACCTGGGCTTTCCCTATGTACATGCACATCCAAAAATGGGATTGAATTGTCTTGTTCCACTTCTAAAGTAAACTTAATGGAGGGGACTTGATCATTTAACTGAAGGAGGAAGTTATCCAGGTCACGATTCATGGGCCAGATACACAAAATATCGTCGACGTACCGCAACCAAGGGATGCCAACCCCCAGGATTCTCGGAATGTAAGTAATTTCGAAAAACTCCATATAAATATTGGAGAGGAGGGGCGACAAGGGGTTGCCCATGGCCATCCCAAAGTCAAGCATATCGTCAATCGGCACTCTCCCAAGAATTACATAAGTATGACCTGCCACTACCTTCACACATTGTTTTGGAACTTATTAAGCTTTGCATCAAAGACTGTAAATTCACTTTCAATAACGAGTATTATCAGCAAGTTTTTGGGATGGCCATGGGCAACCCCTTGTCTCCCCTCCTCTCCAATATTTATTTGGAGTTTTTCGAAATTACTTACATTCCGAGAATCCTGGGGGTTGGCATCCCTTGGTTGCGGTACGTCGACGATATTTTGTGTATCTGGCCCATGAATCGTGACCTGGATAACTTCCTCCTTCAGTTAAATGATCAAGTCCCCTCCATTAAGTTTACTTTAGAAGTGGAACAAGACAATTCAATCCCATTTTTGGATGTGCGTGTACATAGGGAAAGCCCAGGTTTTAAGTTTAGTATCTATCGGAAAAAACAAACAATTTGTCCTACGTACACTTTTACTCGGGACATGACACCCCCACTAAAAAGGCCATATTTTCTTCAATGTTTCTCCGCGCCCTTAGGATCGCCAGTCCGGAATACATCGATGTCGAATTAGAAAAAATCAACGGTATTGGAAGTGATCTGTGTTATCCATCTGCGTTTATGGAATCTTGTCTCAACAAGGCAAAACGAACTTTCTATCGTGTCAATAATAACACTCGTACTTTGTCAAAAAATATTTAGTACTTCCATTTTTCCCGGGCTTTTTAGGCATTGCTAATGTACTTAAACTTTTGGATATTAATGTAGTATTTTCATATAACAATATTGTGAAAAATATCATAGTAAAAAATAGCCCTACCAATAATTCAGGCATTATCTATAAAATTGGTTGTAAACAATGTGATTCCTTTTACATAGGTCAGACGGGAAAGGATTTGCACACACGTATAAAACAGCATCAATATTCCGTTAGAACAGGACAGTTGTCTAGTGCCCTTTTTGTCCATTTGTCAGAGTTATCCCACTGTATTGATTGGAATAATGCTTCAGTTTTATTTCACTCTAGCAACATTGTTAATAGAAATATTCTTGAGTCTGCCATTATCCAACTTACAAATAACTTCAACATAAGCAAAGGTCTTTTTCAACTCGATCCTGTTGTTTTGAATTCCTTCAGAACAGATTTAGATAAGAAAGGTAGAACGCTAAATCTTTGGTAAACTTGTATGCCACCCTAATAACTTTTATTTTTCAATTTTTATATACAAAAAGGGCAGAGTGCTAAAACCCGGGCAGATTTCCAGTATAAATTTGTATATATATTTTTTTTTATCTATAACATTGGTTGGAAACAATTCATTTAATCTTGTGCTAAAAATCGATAGTTTTTCCTTATAAATTTGTGTGCCCCTCCCACAATCCTTTTTGTTTCTCCGTTTATTGTATATATATATTTTTTTCTGTAACCTATATATAGGCTGTAACTCTTTATGTACTTCAGTGTTCCTGAGGATGTCATTAGACGAAAGCGCTTGAGCACCATTCTGTGTTTCCTTTCCTTCGTGGTTTTATTCATCATATATATATATATATATATATATATATATATATATATATATAGATATACTGTATATAAAAGAAAACTTTTTAAAATTATAAATTAGTTTGCAATTGAAAAGGCAAAAAGATAAAGAAAACGGATGAATAAAGTTCAAAAGGACATTTTTATCTTATTCACAGAGATATACATACATACATACATACATGCATGCATATATGCATGTATACAAGATTAGTTCTGATAGTCCCATGGCGTAATATTTCAGTAAAGACGTTGGCACACTCCTTTTGAATGTTAATTTTTTTGTGTGTGTGCTGTCGCCTGAAGTTCTGGTTTACAAGTCACTCCTCTGAAAGGAGTTTGCCAACGTCTCTACTAGAATGGCAATATCCTAGGTTAAATAAGAATTAACATATATATTAGGGTGGTTTTATAAATCTGATTTCGGAATATCTGTTATGCCAATCCGGCATTTGGTGCCACTAGCTTAAGAAATGATACACTAGAAAATGTTGAGATCAGAATATATTTAGGACTTGCTAAAAGCTATTTTGTTTTTGTGATAAGACCTCCATCCATTTTATTGCTATTGGGACACATTTAAAAAAATGGAGTTGTTATGTGAAAAGCATGTTGTCCATTTTGACATTAAATTATTAAAACATTGTAATAAGTGTTCCTTTCACACAAGAGGTCATTAGCTTCATCCCCGTTAATGACTGTGGTCCACACCCATCCGTGTTGAGGGGATATTTTATTAAAAAAATAATTTGTGTATTGTGCAAAAACAAAACATTGGAATTTCTTCATTGACAATTTACATGACATATATTATTAGATAAATGCCAGATAATAATCAATGTTGCTTGATTCGCATGATGGTAGACGTCTTCGTTGGTGACAAGAAGACCTTCCGGTGATCTTCGACGACTTTTAGAAGGAATTGTTTCTGCTCTTCGCTGCGCTTGAGAGATGCATTGAACTCCTGGGTGAGTGCAACACCGCGTTCTGCAAGGTCGTTGATCACTTTCACCGACCGGACAGTAGCCTGGCTCCTGTATGATTCATGGACTGGCCAAAGTGTTGGATCCTCCTCCAAGAAATCTTGAGGCAGTTCAAGTATTTCAAAACTTCAGAGTTGACATGGTGACAAAATCGTGTAATTCTTTCCCACATGCCTGGCCAACTGGAAAGATCCGTTTAGGGGGCTCCTCAGACCCGATTTTGTTTTTCAGGGCATTTACCATCTGCCTCTTCTCTGCTGCAACACTGTCAGCGAAGAAACCGAAGCCTACCAATGTTTCTGATAGACACCAAAGATGGTGGCTGAATGTTATGCTGATAGCCTAAGATATATCTTTATCAGCAGAGTTAGCTAGTGCACGGAGGAGATTCAGATCGTTTCTCGGAGCTTCTACTGAAGACGTACTCTGAAACCAGTATTTGACATAGATGCCGTGACAAAGAGGCTTACTTCCTGGAAGTGGCTTCACACCATATCACTGCGCGATGGCCTTCTTGATGATCCCTATTGCTGCTGGAGGGGAAACTCCTTGCGGGGAAGAGCCACATTTTGATGGCGTAGACAGCTCGAGCCATCCAACGAGCTCGATGTATTGCTCCTGGATATCGGAACTGGATCCCGCGTGGAGGGACCTCTCCAAGGAAGATAATCGTCAGCTCAAGGAGCTCACGGTAGTCATCCCGTCGCTGAAATTTGGACAGCTGGTTAACAGCAAATGAATGACCTCAGTCTTATATCCATTTATCACAGGGATTAGGTCTTCTTCATCCACTGCCGAGGAGTATGCTGTCTTATCGAGGTAAGGCCAGTAGTCCCGGAACTGACCGAAGAGCTGAATATTTGGAGATTTGGAGCTGGGGACATCATGAAGGCTGAAGACCGTCTCTAGGAGTATCTCCGAGATGTGATGTCGACACGCCAAGTTCAATAAATTCCTCCCAAGCTCAGTTTCCAAACGAACACAAACTCCTCCCTTTGAACCAGTGTTGGACGCGTGGTGTCAAATCAGAGCCCCTTCACTCGTTCCCTCAGTCCCACTCATTTATCGTCTCCATGATGGCACTCCCAATTACTTCCGACTTTCCCGATTGAAGTTTTGGAACTGCTAGCAACTTCATTTGTATTCTTGTCCAAATACAAGAATCGGGAGACGGTTCACTTTGTCTCGACCAGGACCAGAGTAATCCTCCATGATTTTGCCGTCCCAATGCAAGATCAGAGGAAATGCTGGGGCGAAGCTTTCCTTCATCTCATGAGCAAACTTCTTCCGATGTTCCATCTGCAACTTGCGGATCGTGCTTCGGCTGATCATCAGGTCTTCTACTTCGTGACCGAAGTGGCTCGTGGACGCTAACGCTGAAAATATATGCGCTGCTTGCCGGTCAGTCACATTAGTCCGATCTAGTGCAGCTGCTACTTCAAGTGTCACCATACTTACAGTTCCGCGAAGTCGAGCTCGTTTAGGAGCACGCGTTTCTGATGGTGCAAGCTCTTCCTCCACTTCTGACGAGTTGCTCGACAAAGACAACTCAAGAACAGCGATGTCGATTGCAGCAGCACTTGATGAAGCCGCTTTTCCAGCCCGCTTTGAGGCTTCCGCTCTCCTTCTTGCAACACGTTCTTCTTGCAGAGTGAGTTTTCTGTCGACTCCAGCCATCGTGCCCCTCTGTCCTGTCTCCCGTTGAGCTTCCAGGAACTGTCTGTCCTCTTCAATTTTCATCAGCTGCATGGCATCCTGGTAGACGATGTCGAAGAGGTTGTCTAACCCATCTTGAAATGTTGCCTGGTTGGCAAGGTTTGTGGCAGACTTTCGGTTGATATTCTTCTTGAGCACTTGCCACTCAGTATGAAGCTTCTTGATGTGTTGGACAACATGTTTAGCAGCTTTTGTAGGCACTCGAGCTTTCATCCAAATTGGAAGCAAGAGATCAGCTGTCTTGGACACGCTATCTTTAAGAGTAAATTTTTGCTGATTGTGGAAATGGAATAGAACAGCCAATACTTGTCGGCGAGATGGGAGCTTCGATGATGTAATGTTCGCCTGAGTAACACCAACCAACCAGAGGGCACTGGCCGCACGTGCTGTCATCGACATCGTCGCTCCTGAGAAGTTGAAAGAAGCACAAATTTGTTAAATACCTGCGTCACTAATATTGTGTTGCAATTTTTTAACGCTGCGAACGTAATTTTTTAATATTAATTTTTTTAGGTTTTTTTTTAATTTTTGTTTTTTTTATAAACTTTTGTTTTTGTTTTTATATAAATATTTAGTTTTTTTTTGCCTCAAGGACATCATAATGGGCTACTGTAGCAAAATTATATATATAGTACGAATTTAATTGATTCCTATTTAATATCAATATATTTTATATTCGTAATATTTCAAATGAGTTGAGCAAGTCCTAAATATCGTTTGATCATAAAAAATATGTCCTGCTCAACAGTTTCTACCCCAAGTGGCACACTAGATGATGGTTGGCAAAAAAAATAATTGGCTAGAATTCCACCTCTATGAGATAAAACCACCCAAATATATATATACCTTACCTTACCTTACAACCTTACAAAGGTTCCGCGCGATGATTTCTCATTTCGCTCCTTGTCGCCCCTCCTCTCGAGTTGGCCTGGTGAAGTAGTGAGTTGGATTCTTGCGCTCTCCACCTCACATAGCCAGGTACGCCCGGCTCATCGGGGATTGTTCTGAGCCAGGCGTCTAGTCTTCTTTTGAAGATTTCCACTGCAACTCCCTTCGTGTTTCTTAGGTCTTTGGGCAACTGATTAAACAGTTTTGGTCCTCTCACTACAAAACTATTTTCTTTCAGGGTTAAGGATGTTCCCTGTCTCGCCTTCAATTTGGGAATACGACACAGTCTACCGCTTCTACTTTCCACCGTTGTTTGGGGAGTTATGGGATTCAGAGTAAGATTAGGGACTAGTTTCTCCATTATTTTCCAAGTGTAAATAATGGTGTATCTCTCTCTTCTCCTTTCCAGTGAATATAGGTCTAGTTCTCGTAACCTTTCCCAGTAATTTAGTTCTTTGCACCCATTGATCTTGGCTGTGAAGCTTCTTTGGATCCCCTCCAGCTGTCTAATGTCTTCTTTTTTATATGGGGATGTTAGGACCGAGCAGTATTCCAATTTGGGTATTATCAGGGTTTTCAGTAGAGGAATCATTACATTCCTATCCCTTCGTTTAAAGGTTCTCAATATCTGACCCGTTATTCTCTTTGCTCTGTTTACTGCTATCTTATTTTGTGTTTCAAATTTCGCATCATCTGTCATTACAACCCCTAAATCTTTTGCTCTGGAATTTCTCTGAATTTCCTGTCCATTTGGGGTATAATATTCCATGGACTTTAGGTCTTCTCTTTTTCCGTACCGTAATAGCTGAAATTTCTCGGTGTTAAACTTCATATTGTTGTCTTCAGTCCACTTGTAGATTTTGTTTATGTCGGTTTGTAGAGATCCTATGTCTTCTGGGTTTCTTATTTTTCTACTGATCTTTGTGTCATCCGCAAAGGATGTTACTGTGCTGTCTCTGGTAACGTCCTCATCTATGTCAGTTAGCATGATTATGAAGAGTAGTGGAGCTAATACTGTTCCTTGTGGTACTGAGCTGAGGACCTCTGATTCTGATGAAGATACTCCTTGTACTGTAACGACTTGCCTCCGCTCACTAAGGAAATTATATATCCATTTCCCTACTTTTCCTGTTATTCCCATATATTTCAGTTTATGTATTATGATTCCGTGGTCACACTTGTCGAACGCTTTAGCAAAGTCTGTGTATAGTACATCATAGTTTTCATTACTTTCAAGTGAATCAATAATGTTGTTGTAGTGTTCCATTAGTTGTGATAGGCATGATCTGCCTGATCGAAACCCGTGTTGGTTATCATTGAATTTTTTCTGAGTTTCCAAAAAGTCATAGATTTTCTGTCTAACTATTCTTTCAAATATTTTAGTGAGATGAGATGTAAGCGACACTGGCCTATAGTTTTTGGCCTCGGATCGATCTCCTCCTTTATATATTGGGACTATGTTCGCGCTCTTCAGGATGCCCGGTATTTCTCCCGTGTCTAATGATCGTCTCCATATCCAGTATAGGGGCTCAGCGATTGCATTCTTGCAGTTTTTGATCAGTGTGGCATTCCATTTATCCGGTCCTGCCGCTGAGTGTGTTTTTAGTTTCCCTATGGCTTGTGTAATATCATCCGTCGTAAAGTCGAAATCCGTTATACTTTCCCCTTGTGGTTCTTCTTCAAAGAACGCGTTTCTATCGCATATCAATTTGTCAGTTTTTGGGATACTGAAAGATGATTCATACTGAGCTTTTAATATTTCAGATACTTCTGTTAGATCATCAGATAAATCACTGTTCTCATTTTTTAAAGGTCCGATAGTCGCTTGGTTTTTCGACTTTCTTTTTGCGAAATTATAGAAGTACTTTGAGTTAGCCTTTATCGCTTCTATAGCGTCATCTTCTTCTTTTTCTGTATGCTTCTCGATTTTTCCTGTATGACGACATCGATACTTTGTAGTTTATCATTTAATATTTTTCTGATGTTGTCTTTACAATTACTTAATTTTGCAGTCACTCTTTTTCTCTTTCGGAACAATGCCCTCTTTTGTCTTTCGAACCTGCTTCTCTTTCCTCTTTGTTGTATCTTTGGGACATGTTTTTCCACAATTTCTAACGTCTTCTCCTCTAACGTCATTAGCATCTCTTCCGTTGTCTTGGCCTCGAAAATGGTTTTCCAATCTATTACTTCCATGCTGGATGTCACATCTTCCCAGTTTATAGCTTTGGAGTGAAAATTAAAAATTTCGAATTTGCTTCTTTCTGTTGTGCGTGTTCTTTCCTTTCCTGTTGCCTTTATATTAGTTGTTATTTCAATGATATTGTGGTCTGATATCATAGTTGGGGATATTTCTACATTATCAATTAGATTACTGTTGTTTGTGAATACCAAATCTAGGCAGTTGTTTTTTCTTGTTTTCTGTTATTTCTTGCGTTAACATAAATTCATCAGCTAAAGCTAGTAGCATTTTTACCTGCTCCTGGTCTTCTCGTGTGCCCCCCTTGTCCTGGTGTATACATATATTTTTTCCTATCCTTTTATATTTCATGAATGGGAAATTAAAATCACCACAGAGAAAAATATTTGGGGTTGGAGAGTGTAGATCTTTTACTAAGTTTCTTACCTCTGTAATGGAATCTGAAAATTTTGAGGTTGGCGTGTTTGGGGGTCTGTACATTACAATTAGTACCATATTTAATTTTTCAATTTTTGCTGCTACACATTCTACGTAGTTGTTTGAGGTACTTATAGCCATTTCTGCTATGTGCCTTTCGCGTGTGTAAATAGCACATCCTCCTTTACGTCTCACTGTTCTGTCGGCTCGGAGGATGTTATAGTTGTCAATTTGTATTTCTTTTTTGTCAATACAGGACTCACAATTTTCACAGTTCGCCTGGCAGTCCTTTAGATGAGTTTCCGTGAGGCATGCAAAGTCTGCTCCGGCTTCTTGCATGAGTCCTTTCAGGTATGCAACTTTGTTCGTGGACTGGTTTGATTTAAGGCCCTGTATGTTGGCTAGGATTATTTTTATTTTTTCTCTTTCTTTTTCGCATACAGGTGGTTCCGCTTTGTTTTCCAATGGGGGTGCCGGTTTCGTTGCCTTGTGGTCCTCCGAGAATTTACCTCTTTTTATCTTTGTCGGTACCTGTTGTCCCGATAACGCATGAAGTGCTTTGTTCGTACCTTCTGTCCGGCTCTCGGATTTCTATATTTATATTTGTCAGCTGGTTTTGTAATTGCTGGAGAGTATTTAGCAGCTGAAATGTGTTGGCTGCGTCTAAAAAATTGCCACTCTTCTTTGATGTTCGTTTTTTCTGTTCCCTCGTTGCGTTCCTTTGAGGGTGGTGGTATCGGCATTTTTTTTCGTATTTGCAACTCCCATATCTTTCATAAGTGTTGCAGACCGTAAGATGGTGGAACATGCATTTCTTATCAAACTTGCAGTATCCACTTGTGTAATGCATTTTGCATAATGTGGGATGTGCATATATGCATTGCCCATCCCGATATCTGCAGTTTCCTTTCGCGTAGTATTTGCATACGATATTTTCTACGCTTCTGCTTTCTTTCTTATTATTTTCCAAGTTCTTAGTTTTGGCATTATCATTATTTTTCTTTGGCTGTTTATTTTCTACGTTTTTAGTTATTATCTTTTTATCATTTCGCTCGTTGGACCGTTTGTCTACTTCGCCACTTTTACTTATTTCTTTCCTTTCATCTATGTCTTCCTTCCGTATTATATTGTTTATATCGTTATTTGTTATTAAATTGTTCGTTATTATGCTGTTAATCGTTATTTCGTCTTCTCTCTCATCCACCCTGTTTTTCGTTGGGACCATTTCGGACACATGCGTCCCCATTATTTCATTCTTTTTTGTAACTTTCGAGTCTGCTATCTCCATTTCTTTAAAGACCGCGAAAGAATTTACGTCTGTGTACATGCGCCACATAGAAATTTGATCCCCACGACTGTTTCGCGTTCGAGACAAGAGTTATTTCCCGATCATTCCAATTCATGCAGTTAAAGTCGTTTAATCGTTGGCAGAAATCACACTAATCGCTAGGCTTTCCGTTGTTACTAAATTGCACAAATTACAGATTAAGTGAGAATTTGGACCCATATCCATGATATTCCTTAATTAGCGTAAGAAGAAATACCCACACAAATTCTTTATTTTTTATTTTTATTTTTATTCTGTTTCTTTCCTTTCGATGGTCGAGGGTATTTCGAGGGTTTTCTGACCTTTGCGTTTTATGACCTTTTTCCTGCTTTGTTTCAAACTTTCTCGAATGCCAACCGTATTTCGTTTTGAATATATACGTTAAAATTGGTGATAAATTATGTAAACTGTATTGCACTTTCTTAATTTTAATGAATTCACTTTATAATTTATATGCACGGATTCACTGATACTTTATACACTTTCGGGTGCAAACAGAATAAACCGCCGAGTAGATTATTCCCTTCTAATTTGGGTGTTAAATAGAGAGAGCAAAACAACACGTCCATTCACCACAGGGTACAAGCAACACATATATATATATATATATATATATCAGTGGCGACGGAGGGGATCAGGCAGTTCAGGTTGAGCCTGACCTGTTAGTTCTCCTGCTAGGGACGTAAAAAAACTAACATAAAAAACTAACAATACACAATCCTATCTCTTGTCAAGTTGTCAGGACAAAAATTTCCATCCATCCATCTATGATCTAAACCCCATTTCTCCATTGAGGGTGGGGAGAGAGACGCGGAAAGAGAAGCAAGATATGTGGCTAAAAATTTTGAGTCATATCTTTACTTTATAAAACATTTTATAATGACCATGTTAGGATTTATAAATAAGGTTATATAGCTATTTGCCTATACACTGTGACTGTACATAAAGTTAATTAGTACTGTATTATTACGCATCTTCTCAAATAACAAAGCCTTACAATTCGCATAAAAATGCACAATTCCACGTCTTGTCAGGCAAACAATTTTAAACCTGATGTCTCTCTTTGAAACATGTTATGATGTAAATCTTATGATTTATTTATAATGTTATAAAATCATTTGGATATTCACTATACGTAAAGTTAATTAGTATTTTAATTGATTTATTACTTTGTATCCACCGAATAACCAAGTTTTTAATGTTCGAAGTCAGACAAATTCCTATTTGCCTGACGACTTGCTGCTGTGTCAAATATATATGATATTATCATCTTGAATTACTAAACATTTAAATGCAATATTTGCATATCATACTGGCAGTTGGGTATTTCTATATATTCTACTTTTGCATAGTACAGTAAATTTTAGGAAATTTAATACACAACATATGGAAAGTGTTCATTTTATATAAAATCTGTCAAATCTGCGTCGAAACAGAGGTATGACGTCACGTGGTGACGTCAACGCGTTGCATACGAGGTGGTAGCATTCTGAATACCTCTGTAACAGCCTTGAAGGAACGATTTGAATGCATTCAGGAGTTCTCATTTTTTGAGCTGTTGAATTCATTAATGTTTGCAGTATATAAAGAAAATTTCCAAAAAACTTAATAGAAGCACTTGAATATAAGTACAGTAATCTATTTGACGTAAAAGCTTTAACGTCAAAATTGAAATACATCTATCAGGACTGACTTTTGTCAGTGCAAACATGAAAAAGAAATTTTAAAGCTTTGTCTTGACCTTGGACTTAAAACAGCCTTACCTGAAACGATCAAATTAATTCGGCTCCTTTTGACAATCCCATAACCAGGGTGTCAACGGAAAGAAGTTTTTCAACGCTTAACAGAATAAAGACGTACCTAAGGAATGCCATGTCAGAGGAAAGGCTGTCTAGTTTAGCAAGAATTGCCATCGAGAAAGAAATTGTAATATCGCTAGAGAAGAATAAAATGTTGCACGACAAAGTAATTGAAGAATTTCCATTAAAACCAAAAAGATTGGAGTTCATGTATAAATAAATAAAGTAAGGCGATGTTTTATTTCCTAAATTTATGCCAGTTAAAAATATTCTAATTATCATACATAATACATATCACAGTGATATAAGTATAAAATTATACAGTTTAGTAGTATGGTCGCAAAATGGGAGAGTGCAATTGCAAATGTTGGTCAATGGTGCAAAAGGGGTAGGGGTAATATTGCAAAGGGGCATGGGTAATGTTGCAAAGGGGAGGAGGTATTGTAACAAGGGGTTATGCAACAAGGGGTATCCCCCAAGTTGCATGAAGGGGGTTATGCAACAAGGGGGTATCCCCCAAGTTGCATGAAGGGGAGGAGGTTATGCAACAAGGGGTAGGGGGGAACCACCACGTTGCATGAAGGGGGAGCTTTAGGGGAGAAGGTGGGACGGCCTCACCCCCCAAAGGGGTATCCTAACCTAAGAAGGACAGAGCTACAAGGAGTTACAAGGAAAAGAAGTACCTCAAAAGGCTTTGCGGCCCATACCGAGGAGGTACCAATGGCAACGGGTGCCAGGGAAAATTTTCCACACCTTCAAATAGTGTGCAAGATTTGGTCTAACCTTTTCTTGAAATGATCCACAGAGGAATTGTTCACAACTTCTGAAGGTAACCTGTTCCGTGTCACAGATCTTATAAGTAAAGTAATTCCACACACACTAGTCCTAAACCGTTTCAACTCCAACTTCCAACCATTATTGCGAGTTGGGTTATCATTTAAACTAAACATGCTTCTAAAATCGACATCGTTCAACCGGCGTAAAAACTTGAAAATCTCGATGAGTTGACCGCGCAGCCTCCGAGTTTCCAGCGAAAACAAAGTCAGGGCGCGTAACCGTCGATTGTAGCCCATATGCCTAACGGAACGGAAGGAATTAACTTTGTGGCCCTAGCCTGCACTCGCTCCAGCCTCTCAATATCTTTCCTGAGGGTGGGCGACCAGAACTGCACAGCATACTCCAGGTGCGGCCGAACCAGGGAATTGTTCAAAGAGAGCACAATCTCCTTCCGAAACTAAAATTGCCTCCTGATATAACCTAACAGCTTCTGGGCTTTCTTTTCCACCTCTGTGCACTGTTTCGTAAACTTAAGGTCGCTGCTAATTAGCACATCCAAGTCCTTTTCCAAATCAGTGGCCTCGATATTACTCCCCAACATCGAGTAGTCCGACTTGGGATTGGCGTAGCCAATATGCATCACCTTGCATTTACCCAAGTTAAACGGCATTTGCCATTTTTCGGACCACTCTCCTATCCTACGTAGGTCCGCACGCAGTTTCTCGATCGCTTCGGACGTCCCAACATTGGCCCCCAAGAGAGAGAGAGAGAGAGAGAGAGAGAAAGCATCCTTCGCCTGGCACCAGCCAGACGCATAATGCGAGCCCAGGGTACCAACTTCTGTTATATAGAAGGTCGGGAGTTGCCAGATAGCGCCATTTATTTATATATGGAGGGGTTGCCAGAGAGCACTATTTTAATTATTTATTTATTAAAGGTAAGAGAAAGATGCTCTCAATGCTTAGAGGGGGTTGCCAGTTATTGAATTTATTTATTTATATAGCAACGGTTACAGATTATTGAATTTATTTATATATAGAGGGTTGCCAGAGAGCACCATTTATTTTAATTATTTATTAAAACTCGTCGTGTAAATCCATACAATCTGAGAAAAAAATAAATAAGATAAATTCCAATAACAGACATTGAATGAAAAAACAAATGATAGAAAATAAATATCGAATAAAAAATAATAATACACACTTTAAACAATATATATATATATATATATATATATATATATATATATATATATATGTGTGTGTGTGTATATATATATATGTGTGTATATATATATATATATATATATATATATATATATATATATATATATATATAGTTTTATAGTTTCAAGGTTATTTATTCTCTTTTATCATATATTTTTTCATAAAGAAAATTCTGCGAAATCAGAGTAAAAGCAAAGAGGATGCACGAAAACAGACAAGCAAGCAAACGTGCAATCTGAAACGAGAAACTAAGTACACTAAAATTGACAATAAACATTATAATATTATCATAAAATATTTATAATGTTTATTGTTAATTTTATTAACTTCCCTATAAATCGGAAGACACGAATTGCTTTCAAAACACTAAAAAAAAATTAAGCAAATTTTTTTAATCTTTTGCACGAGAAGGAATGGGACAAAAACGCATAAAAATGCACGATATAAACAGGTGAATTGCCAGAGGTTACTCGAAAGCCACGCACGAGCCATGTAGGAATGCGGATGTCCCTATTTTCTAACTGACCGCATCCTTTCTGTGACAAAATTCTCTCTCTCTCTCTCTCCTACGGATCTGTTCCATTTTAAAAGAACTTAATCAATATCTCGCGAGTTTTAATAAAAAAAATATTCAAAAAACTTTCAAATTATTTTTAAGACACTTGAAAAAGAGTTCGAAAGTCTTCCCTTAATATGAATACAATTCAGTTTATAAAAAAATCTGGCAATTTTATTCAATGAAGATATTAACATCAATGAATTTACGCTTAAAATTTTTTAAATTACATCCTGATAAATTTAACCGCTGCAGAGGGAATCAATCTATCTATTAAATTTATATAGGGGGAGGAGGAGATCAGACAGCAATTCCCTCCCTTAACACAAGAAATACACACTTTAAACGATGGAATATAAGCATAAAAAATAATAATAGAGGAGATCAGACAGCAATTCACTCATTCACCAGACCGAGAGACATTACTATATATTATATATATATATATAATTGTAAAGAACGACGCTTGTATAGAAGAACGTTCTGCAGAAGATGAGGAGGGAGAACGAACAAATGAAAAAATGAGGTAACCACCCGGGAATCGAACCCGGGATCTTCGATTGCCGTCATATTAACCACACACCATGGCCTCGATTAATCAGAAGTCGTAATTCTCCTAATACGAGCAGAAACCAATGCCCTGAGGGGGCACCTCCCGCATGCCGCACATATATACATTTTAACTGCAAATAACACAGTATAAATAATGTAAAGAACGACGCTTGAGATATTTACAGGTGATCCCTTGAAAAGAGGAAACAAACTTATACATATGCAAATAAGAGTGACATAATTGACAGCTAAAATATGCAGGACCCATGTATATTTAATGTTGCAACTCATCATTTCTATGTCTGACTTTGGCGGCGAGGCTCTGGTTCGTTCCATCATACTGGCTCCTGGGTTGGGTGGGTACTCGCCCTGTTACTGAACGACGAAAAAGGTATCTCTATTTACGTTATCGAACCTTTCTCTAACTAATGATTTATAAAGTTTTATATCGGGTGGCCACAAAAAAACTTTACTTAATTCAAAGTTTAATAACTGCAACAATTCAAAACTTATGCGATTGAGCTTTGGCACACATTAACAGATGGTTATAATCTATAATTGCTGGAATTTTCAAATATGTAGGTTCTATAGTTTTGTTACAGTGAACAATTTAAAAGCATATGTCTAAAAATAGCATGCCGAAGAAAATGAATTTGAACTTAACAAAATTTACTTAAACAAATGGTCAATGTGACCACCTCCCTGTTGGTAAACTGCCCTCAATCGCTTCTTCCACGAGGAGATGCACTTTCGAACCTCATCTAAGGTGATATCCTCCCATGCTCTACTGATTTTCTCCTTAAGTTCATCTCCGGTGAATTTGTCTTTCTGGCTGCCGTAAACCTTCACCATGAGGGAATCCCATACTGAATAGTCCATCGGATTACAGTCGGGAGACTGAGGCGGCCATTCATCCTTTTTGATGAAATTAGGGGTCTCTTGCTCTAGATGATTTTGGGTCGCTCGGCTTGAATGGGCGGGTGCCCCATCTTGCTGGAAAATGTAGGCCTCATCAGGATACAGCTGACGACAATCAGGAAGTAACCCATTATCTAACAGGTTGATGTAGCGCTCAGAGTTAACTTTAGTTTCGTTTGTGGCAATAAAATGAATTCGTGTTTTCCCCTTCCATGAAATTCCCGCCGATACCATTACTTTTCTGCTGAATCGTGAGGTTTCATGATAAAGCCTGGAGGGAGGAATGTCCTTTTTCCTTGAACCATAAACCCTGTCATTTTGCCTGTTTTTGGCCACCTCCAACGTGAAATCCTTTTCGTCTGTAAACACAACTTTTTGCACGTCTTCAGCTGAGTAGCGTTCATATAGGGATTTACAGCGGGTCTTTCTACGCTGTCTTACATTCTGATCACGCCGAGAAACTCGAATTCTCTTGTAGGCCTTCAATTTCAAACGTTTTACAATCCCTTGTACAGAGGAGCGAGAAATCCCAAGGTCGTACGCAATCTGTCTCTGGGAGCGATGAGTTCCTGGTGTATTCTCCTGGGATTGAATCAGTTCCTCCACGGCAGCCTTATTTTCTTCTGTTGAAACACTTTTGGGCCTGCCGCTGCCGGGTTTTCTAGCTGTTGATCCAGTATCCTTTATCTTTCTTATTAAGTTATAAACACTTTGACGAGTCCAGTTCTTTGCGGGGAATTCTCGGACAATCCTATTTCCATTCCAACCTTTTTCCTTGACACATGCTTCTATGATGGCTTTATCACTTTTACTTAACGTCATGCTGGCGGGGTTTTAGCGGAAAAATAAAAGAAAGCAAATTCACATTAGGTTTAGCCTACGCCAGCGCGCGTGTCATACTACGCTACATTAGGTTTAGCCTACGCTAGCGCACGTACGTGTCAGATGCACACGAGGCATGCTATTTTTAGACATATGCTTTTAAATTGTTCACTGTAACAAAACTATAGAACCTACATATTTGAAAATTCCAGCAATTATAGATTATATGCATCTGTTAATGTGTGCAAAATCTCAATCGCATAAGTTTTGAATTGTTGCAGTTATTAAACTTTCAATTAAGTAAAGTTTTTTGTGGCCACCCGATATATAGTGAATGTCTCTAGGTATGGTCGACCATAGATTCTCCTTGTAACTGTAACCTAATCTAACTTAACCTAACCTATGGTTCAGACCACAGATTCTCCTTGTAACTGGAACCTAACCCAACCTGACCTATCTCATCTTGATGATGATGATGTAGTGATCCGTGTTGTAACTGGAACCTAACCTAACATATGGTTCAGACCATAGATTATCCTTTTAACTGGAACCTAACCTAACCTATGGTTCAGACCATAGATTATCCTTGTAACTGGAACCTAACCTAACCTCTCTCATCTTGATGATGTATTGACCCGCGTTGTAACTGAAACCTAACCTAACCTATGGTTCAGACCATAGATTCTTCTTGTAACCTAATCTAACCTCACTAACCTATGGTTCAGACCATAAATTCTTCTTGTAACTGGAACCTAACCTATCTCATCTTGATGATGATGTAGTGACCCGCGTTGTAACTGCAACCTAACCTAACCTATGGTTCAGACCATAGATTCTCTTTGTAACTGGAACCTAACCTAACCTATCATCTTGATGATGTAGCGACCCATGGTTCGGATTCGTAACCTAAATCGGAACCTAACCTAACCTATGTTCGAAATGGGAAAGTTGAGGATCAAGCTGTGAGTAGTATGTGTGCAAAGAGATCGACAATATAAACCTCTTTATTTTAAATTCACGAATGCTTCCAATCTGATATTTTTCAGTTAGAAATTAAATTTCTAAAAAGCATAAAAAATACTAATTAAATGCATAATGTACAATATTTAGTATATGTATTTCGCATGCTTTGTGGCCTCGTTCTAACACAGCTCCCCGTTGGATCAGCAATGTTCTACAGATCTACAGAAGCTAAGGCTAACAAAGACCCTAAGATCTATTCTAAGGTTAGCCCGAGAGAAAGGAAAGAGTAGGGGGTTAAGAGAAAAAATAAGGGGTTAAGTAAGTAGCAACACCTATCACTCATGGGTTAACATTCATTCAGAAAAAGAGAAAAAAGACTCACTATCATCATCCGCCGGCCATTGCCGACAAGTCAGAAAAATAGTCGGAGAGAATAGGAAAGGGGTGAAACATGAAAAGAAGTAAAATAAGAACACTTACAAACCATGCAAACACAGTCTTAACTCACAGTCATACCATGCAAACTACAGACATGCAAGTAAAGAGACTTACAGACATGCAAGTAAGGAGAGGATAAGAAAAAAAGTAGGTAAAGTTAAACAAAAAGTGGGTTAGTTTACTCTACGAGCTACATCAACGTTCATGTTAGTCTAATTTTTTTTTATTTTATTGTTGGCATCACACGCTGGCATGTCACAAGCTGGCATTAATCGTCAACAGACTCATCCTCGACCACCACCCGAGAGCTCCTGTTGTTTATTGTTTTTTATTTTAAACAACGTTAATATTTTTAAAATGCCTATCTAAACGGTTCTTAAACATATTAACGTTGGTAGAGTGAACGACTGACTCGGGAAGATTATTCCATTTGTCAATTACTTTAAACGTAAAGAAGTTTTTAGTGATATTATTAATGAAACGTCTGCCACGCAACTTTAATCCGTTATTAAGAGTATTGCTATTATCGAAAGTGAACAGTTTGTAAAAATTTACGTTATGGATGTTATTAACGATTTTGAAAACTTCAATAAGTTCCCCCCTTAATCTCCTAGTTTCGAATGAATGCAAGTCTAACTCTTTTATCCTATCTTCATAAGGCTTGTTGCGCAATGACGGAATTAGTTTCGTGGCACGACGCTGAACCCTTTTTAACCTATCAATATCCTCGCGCAAATATGGGCACCAAAACTGAACGGCATATTCGAAATGAGGCCTGACTAGGGACTTGTAAAGGGACAATATAATATCCTTCGATTTAAATTCGAAATTACGCGCTATGAAGCCTAACATCCTATTAGCTTTTGCGCAAGACTCCAGCCACTGGTTCCTAACTTTTAAATCCTTAGATACGCGTACGCCTAAATCTACTTCCTCGTCAACGCTCGCTAACTCTATCATCCATCGTGTACGTGTAATTATTGTTACGAGAACCTACATGCAAAACTACATTTGTCTACGTTAAATCTGGGTCTGGGTAGTAGTTGGACCGTGTCCAGATGATGTAGCGACCAATGGTTCGGATTCCATACCAATGTAACTTAACCTAATATGAACCATGTCCAAAGTGGGAAATCTGAGGATGAAACTGTGAGGCGTATGAGTGCAAAGAGACCGACGTTTGTTTTTATTTATTAATACAAACAAATTACATAAATTAGAAATATAGAGAGTATTATAATAGTACAAATGCAATCAAATAAGCACAAATAAAGTATTCACTCATCTTCTGAACAAAAAAATTTGTGTCAGGGTTGTAAGAATATTAGCGTTGTGGAGATATTTCAAATCTTATATAAAAATGGAAAATAAAAATCTTACATAATAATGCAAAATGCTTGAGTGCACCGTGGTAGAGTGTGCAAGTGGGCAATTCACTCATTCACATTGAGATATGAGCATTGAAAATAAATCTGCGGATAGAATAAACCAAATTCAAATTGGATAAAGACACCTTCATTATTCGTGAAGGTGATCAATCAGGACCTCATTGCCCAAAGCGTGGGTCCGCTATATCGGTATTACCAGCTAATTGGCATACACATATAACATAGCCCGTCCAGTTACACTGACAACCAGTCAGCAAACTTACAAACCGCCTATTCGTCTTCTGGGGGTGGTTCTTACAATTGGGAATGATGCATATGAAAGAGTATTTTCAGCTGGAATTCACAGCAGTTATTTTACCAGTGAATAAACACACGCATCATGAGTCAGTCACAACTTTCCAGTTTATCGGCTTTATATGAAGATGGAGACACTGCCGCGGTGGCTACAATTAGTCTTTTTAACGCAACCGATCGGGACGGATTATTTCCAATGCAAACAGTTGATGATATTTGCAATGACGCTCCTTACGATCCGGCGCAAGGGATTGCAGTTGAAATGTGAGTATAAAAATTTATGTACCTGTATTTTTATTTTATTTTATTTTTTTGTGGCCTATATTTAGTCACGAACTTGTTATTTATTTTAATGTTCCTGAGGATGTCATTAGGCGAATGCTCTTGAGTACCGTTCTGTTTCCTTCATGATTATTTCATATATAAATATATATGGAGGGGCTGTAGTAATTTATTTCCATCTCATTACATTTTATTGTAAAATGTTTCATCAAAGTAGCAGGTATCCTCAATTTTTATTTATAGATTAGTTTGTATTAGTAATTAATAATTAATATTATGGTAAAGTCCTGTTTTGATATTTCTATTCATCAAAAATCGTTGAATTTTTTTAACTTATAACAATGAAGACTCCTTTGCAAGTTTTAAATAATTTTATAAAATTCCATAATAAATTAATTTGAAATGTGAAGTTATTCGATATTTTCTCTTAAAGGAGTCACAAACTTCTCTGAGCGGTTCGAAGATATTTTATGAAAAGCAAATGGGTTTTTATTAAAAACGATTCAGAAAGATGTATGAACTAATCAAATTAATTTAAAATTATCTTTAAAGATCCGATGAGGAGCTAACTCGTGTTATACAGTCTTTTCGTGATAGCATTGAAGAAGCGCATGTCGTTGATCTGAATACGGAGGTAGAAGTTTTATCGCACAATCAACCCAACGATTGCCACATCATCAACGAAATAATGTAAGCGTTTTTCTTTTTCTTATGTTTCGGGTAAGAGCTTTTTTCTTTTTCATGTATTTCGAGTAAGAAGAAGACTCAATGTATTTTCATCAATTTATTAAATGTTAGAAATTGTCTTATAAAATAGTACAATTTTTTATAGCCATAGAGAATTAGTCGCAGTTACAGTTTAAATAAGCTACAGAATACACAAACTAACATTAATGGAGACAACATTGATGCAATTATTCATTTTATATATACAAGCAAAACATCATACAACACATCGAGTGCGCACAAACGGGAACCTTTTTTATCTATCACTATCTGCATACCATTTGATCATTCCGCTCAGTGTGACACGGATCGAATATTTTAAAAAATTTATAAATTCCTTACACGTGACATGTGCATAAGAAATGAAAGGCAATACATACCACATACGTTAATAAAATATCCCTGGAATCGATAGGGATTCCAGACAGTTTCGGAAATGTGCAGCTGTTCGAGAAATTTTACAATAATAACGTCATTCCATGGATGAGTCCCGAGTGAATTAAAATAGTACAGGCGGTCCCTATGTTTAAAGTAGATAGCTATCCAATGAATCCCTTCACCACCAACAACATCGGTATTCACAATAAGACCACCGCATTTTCTCGTAGTTGGCAATTTCAATGTTTCATTCTTCGCAAACACACCGATAAATTTGGAGCGCGTGATTCGTTCACTATTCATTACTCTCTGAAGTGTATTCGCGTCCATTTTAAAAGTCAGTGACAACGTTCCTAAATCTAGCAACTTCTATTAGGGCTTGTGAGTCGAGGTATACTAGTACACTAATAGGCGCGTCTATCGGATTGGCGAATTCCAATCTGACTGAGATGTTTCCACTCTGTTGTGGACTTAAGTGTGTATTTACACTAGCAGATGTCAGGTGTGATGTTAAACGGATAAAGGTTAAATTGATCGATGAATTGCGTTACCCCAATCCTGAGCTCATCACAAGCACCTGCAATATGGGCCAGATTATCGCGCGATATTATAGTTCCTCTTTATAAATCATTAGTTAGACCCCATTTGGAGTACGCGGTCCAATTTTGGAATCCGCATATGCGCAAAGATATAGACAAAATCGAAAGAGTTCAAAGACGAGCAACTAAGATGATTCCGTCTCTTAGGTCAAATCGTACGAGGATAGGCTTAAGGAGTTAAAATTGACTACTCTCGAGACTAGGAGGTTAAGGGGTGATCTAATCCAGGTTTTCAAAATTATGAATGGGTTTGATAACGTAGATAGAGATAGCTTTTTCGAAATATCTCAATATAATAGGACTAGAAATAACGGGTGTAAGTTGACAAGTAGAAGGTTCGAGACAGCAGTTGCGAAAAACATTTTTACGCATAGAATAGTAAATAGCTGGAATAGTTTGCCGGTAGAAGTAATTAGTAGCACGTCTATAAACATGTTTAAAAATCGATTAGACGCGCATGTTGATAGAAAGGGTATAGTTTAAGGTAGTAAAATTAAGGCTTTGTGGGGATAGATCCCACAGCTCAACACAAGTGTTGTGGGATATAGGGAGGCAGCGTCTTGGGTTAGGGGATACTCTCTGTCCTTACACACCCCATTTAAAGAGATTCCTCTGCCGAGCGGTGCCCCCATAGTACTGTGAGGTATTGAAAAACTCATGATCTTCACTTGCCCCACAAACACCTTTAAATGGGAGACCCATAATGGGTGCACACACATTTCTACATTACTGTACAGTCTTTACAGCCACACCTACACTTTTCCTCGTAAGTGTATATATTGTAATGTATATGGTTGTAAATTTTGACTTGGTCCGCAATCGATATGGACCGTGACTTGATGGATACCGTAATGAAATTGACTGGATTCTTTGGATCTGATATATTTGCATGTCCGTTATAAATAGATATAGAGTGTAACATTTGTGGATAGTAGTCTATTATGACTTGATCCTCTGGATCCAGAGATTCTATCTTTAGTTTTAAATCGATAATTAATTAGTTTTAAATTGATAATTATTTAGTTTCGTAAAAATTGGTCGTTGCCAAATTACCGGCAGTTTTTACATAAATTTCTTATGTTCTTGTGGTTCGGAACCCACGTAAAATTGTAGGTCCCCTCCGCCACCACGGAGGACATACACAATACACGATTACGAACACAGTTAGGTAGACCAGCCATGAGTGGATCCTAGGGTCTTTGTTGGTCTGAAACATTATAACATTATAACATTACTATATGCTCTCGCGCAAAGCGGGAACACAGCGTCTGATGAATAATCTGTATCAATGCCCTGCCCAACGCAACGCCATTGACGTATAGAGTTATATTTTTAAGGCCGAAATTCTCGAATTTAAAGGCATTCTTTTTATATTTTCCATTCACCGAAGCGTGTTCCTGCATTCCAATTAATATCCTTTTAGGTAGAACTCCCAGGGCCACGTTTTCTATCTGTTTCGAGGCCAACCCTGCTGGTACCGTGTATGGTTTGATCTGTACTCTGTTAATTGGGTATTTTACTGTGGCATGTATTAAATTTTTCTCAATTTCTAATTGTTTTGGTGAACTTAATTTCACACAGCGTACGCGTAGGTATGTTTCCATAATATGAATCACCACGGGCTTTGCACCCTCTTCTTGATCAGTCCCCAGATTTAAACAAATCTTAGGATTCGTGCGGGTGAGCTTTATTTTCATATCCACCTCATTCACAAGAAACTTCTCCTGGAATGTGAAGTCTGTATGCAGGCGTCCAAAACACTCATATATATCTTTTTAGAATTTTTAAATTTGCCCTTTATACTACTTTCGTCTTTAGTCTGATAATAGCCCTCGCCAGTAAAAAAGGTATCCTTCGCTTCTTTGGAAAAGTTCAGCACGTTTTCCAGATAGGCTCATAGGTGATAGTACCCCGTTCCTGCCGATATGTTAACCTGATTTAAATATACATCACACTGTTTGAATATGGAGTGCAGAAAGTTTATTTCATGGTATACAGCATATTTGTCATCACAGTCTTCCATCAGAATGGGCTATACGTAGTTTAGCGAACATATGCACACAGCTTGGATCAAAAAAGTAATGGCCTGAGCTGGGTATCACGAATTCTATAGGAACACTCGGGGAACTAATTGTGTTTAACGGATTAATTGTAACAAAGTCACTGTGCTCATTATGTCTTCTGCAGTGTTAAAACCTGATTGTAGCGCTTTCCTCCCGAGATATCTGTCACCCCTCTTTAGCAAAGGACAGTCGTACAGAGTATGGTTGTAAAAATGGATCCAAGCCCACTCCCATGCCGGTATCTCACACCTCGATAGACTGTGAAAGGTTTTCTGTCCATTATAATTCAGTGCGTCGGAAGTGTAGCTTTACTGTTAAGTTCCCATCACTGAATGGGAAATTTTTTCCCTCAATCGTTCTTATATATATTGAGATATTGGTTATTAGATTAGTCGCGCCATTCATGGGGCCTGTCATATGTAATACTCAAGTTCTTCCCTCTATGGTTGGGGATGTGCGCGATGCGCAGCAGGTGCCTGGGTATCCCCAACAAACCGGTGCTCCACTATATTGCTGTAAATATAGCACATGTCTGGGGGTGTATATCCAGCACCCAATTTCTCCAATTTTATCTGATACATTAGGACGGACAAGTCATTTTGTACCTCGTAAAAGGTACCTCTTTTGAAGGCTGATCGATATCGCTCCTCGGTTATAATTTTGAACAGCCCTTTGGACAACTTCACGGTAAATATTGACCGTGTATACCGTATTGCGGGTCATAGCGCCACACCTTATACTCTTAACTTTAATTCTCAGGCTAATTTTAGACGGCATATAAACGTCGATCGTGGTTGCGGCTTTATAGCAGTGGTCTTAGCGCGTATGTTTACAGCACTAAATACACGGATCAAAAACATTTGGTTGCCTACGGTAGTGGAGCGTGCCCGTAAACTAGCTGTAGACTGTGAACTTGAATTTGACTGTAATATGGGTCCTGAAGAGCCGAGAAGGGTTGAACAGGAAATGAATGTTCGTATAGTTGTATTTGGAATGGATGATCGTCGTAAGACTGTGTATGTTTTTAAAAGCAGTGTGAGAGATCGTACAAGACCCCTACTTATTTTAGGACTGTCAGGGACAACGTATCTCCCCATCCGTAATATAAGGACTCTTTACGCGAGTTATGATAAAAGTCGAAAATATGGAAGGCATCATGATTTGTGTAAGGGATGTCTCGAGTTTGCGGATGATATAGTGAAACATTGTAAGGAATGCCACATGGTATGTGCGCAGTGTAAAAGCTCCAAATGTGAAAGCCGTGTGGTTGAAGCTGAGAAAAGGGATTGTGATGTATGCAGACGCATATTTTTCAATAATAACTGTCAATAACTGTCAATAATAAGTCAATTGGCACGTGCAGGAAAATGAGAATCTGTGAATGTGGTATGTTTCATATGAGGGATAATTGGGGGAATTTGAAGCATAAATGTGATGAAATTCACTGTTCTACATGCCATGAGAAATATAAGGCGGTTAGAGTAAAGCATGTATGTTATATGAAAGACGCTAAGCCTACAAATAGATCTTGTATAACTGTGCACTACGATATAGAAACATATACGGTTGCTGAAACCAAAGAGGTTATCCCACATCTACTTGTAAGCCAGACTATCTGCGATGAGTGCATGTAAGTCGAGTGTGATGAGTGTCACAAATGTGGTAAACGGGGAAACGTTTTTAAAACGATTGCACACGACAGTCCCGTGAAACTCTTTGTGTCCTATATTGTCAAGTTAGCGGACAAGTTAGAAACAATGACTGTGTATGTCCTTGCCCATAACGGGGCAAAATTTGACACACAGTTCCTTTATAAGGAGCTGCTTGAGCACGAGTCATCAGAGATATTTACAGGTGATCCCTTGAAAAGAGGAAACAAACTTATACAGATGTAAATAAGAGGTAATGTACAGTTTAAAGACACTTTATTATTCACACTTTGTAAATTAGCAAAGCTACCCAAGGTAATAGGCGTAGCCGCCGAAGTTTCAAAAGGATATTTCCCTTACACATTCCTCACTAGCGAGACTTTAAATTACGTAGAACTACCTCCACCCAAACATTACTTTAACTATGAATGTATGATGAGTACAGGTGAACGTGAAGATTTTGACCGCTACTACAACAGTTGTAATGAATCTAATCCTTACAATGTAGGTGATGAATGTGAGCGTTATTGCGTGAATGATGTGCGCGTGCTTATAGTACCGTATGTTTCCAGGCCTTTAGAAGGATGTACATAGACCGTTTCAAATGCAATCCGTTGCAAGTCGCAACCACGATCACCTCATTGTGCTTTACGGGTGTTCAAGAACAATTTCATGCCTAAAGACACCTTAGCCGTCATTCACAGAAACAACCCTCGCAGTTATGGGAACAAGGCTATTTACTGGTTCATACACATACAGCAGCAGACAGGTGTATACATAAAGCATGCCCGCAACACGAGAGAAGTACCAATTAAGATTAATGGTCGTGTTTATTGGTTCGATGGTCTAAGCAAACCGTGCCACTGGTGAAAAGACTGTGTACTCCTTTAACGGCTGTTGGTGGCACGGATGCCCCCGTCCTGAGTGCGGGATCTTAGAAGATATCCACGGTAGATCTCCTGCCGACAGTCTTGCATGAACCCGCACCCGCGATCAGCATATAGGCACCCAGTTCACTCACAAGATCTTGTGGGAGCATGAGTATGATGCACGGATGGAAACAGATGGACAGCACCGTGAAGAGATAAACACGATCAAGCGTTCAATGGTGCTGGATCCTCTCAAATGCAGTGATAGCTTGTTCGGAGGGCATAAAAATCCCTTCAAGCTATACTTTCCGCGTACGGAGGGCGTGAAACTCCATTACTACGACTTCTGCTCTTTATACCCCTACATGATGACGAACAATCCGTACCCGTAGGTGCACCTGAAAAACTGGTAGGACCAGCCCTGCCCGCCATCGAGTTCTTAGCAAATTTGAACAAGAACTATTTTGGTCTTTCTTTCGTAGACGTGCTACCCCCTCGCGATTTTTGGATGCCGATCTTACCTGTCGTTATAGATCACAAGCTTATGTTTCTCCTGTGCGTGAAATGCGCAGAGGAGAACAATGGGACTTGTAATCACACAGCTAACCAGCGTAAGATCAGAGGCGTATATACAAGCCCTGAGCTCTCCCTAGCCGTTCGCCATGGCTACAGAATATTGAAGATATATGAGGTGTGGAGGTTTCAGAAGCTCCCCAACCTTTTCACGCAATATATAAACACTTTTTTGAAGGGTAAAGTAGAAGCATCAGGGTATCCGCAAGGAGTTGATATCGAAGATGGAAAGTTGGCTTATATTCAGTGTTACTGTGACCATGAAGGGATACAACTTGACTGTTCCCAAATTGTAAAGAACCCAGGAAAGCGCTTTAGTGCAAAGTTGTCTAAATAATCTTTGTGGAAAATTTGCACAGAATACTCGCAAGGGGAACGTTCACCTAGCCCAAAGTTATAACGAGGTGTGGGATTATGCCAACGCTTCCGATAAAGAGGTCATGGAGATCGTGAATGTAAGTAATACATACATAATAAAGTACATTACCGAATTGGCCACAGACACATCGCTTGTTACAAACATCGCTGTAGCCAGCTTCACAACGGCATACGCACGCATCAAACTTTGCGGTCTATTGCATTCTCTTGGGTAGAGGGTTCTGTACGCTGACACAGATAGTGTGATATTCACAGTGAAGGAGGGTGAATACATGCCGCCTATTGGTGAATTCCTCGGAGAGTTGACTGATGACATCAAGGATGAATATGGAGACATCGCATACGCCGACTGTTTTGTCTCAACAGGTGCAAAACTTGTGGGGTACGGGTGAGGGTGGGGGAGGATATGAAATATATCGTGAAGGCTAAGGGTATCACGCTTAACCAGTCGAACCGATGGGTTGTTAACTTTGACTCGTTGAAGGATCTAGTGTGCTTAGAAGATGAGGACGATCAACCGCCCCAACTGACTGTAGGGACCCACAAATTTCGGGCGCAGAAGCTGAGGGGCGTGAAGGAACTTAGGGGTACGAAGGTATGCCGGAACACCTATAGGAAACATTACCAGGTGCCTGGTACCTATGATACCGTACCCTTTGGATACCCTTTAACGATGTTTATTTGTTATATATATATATATATATATATATATATATATATATTAAAATAAATAAATGTTTATATTTTCTTCAATGTTTCTCCGCGCTCTTAGGATCGCCAGTCCGGAATACATCGATGCCGAATTGGAAAAATTCAACGGTATTGGAAGTGATCTGTGCTACCCACCTGCGTTTATGGAATCTTCTCTTAACAAGGCAAAACGAACCTTCTATCGTGTGAATAATAACACTCGCACTTTGTCAAAGAATATTTTAGTACTTCCATTTTCCCCAGGCTTTTTAGGCATTGCTAATGTACTTAAACTTTTGGATATTAATGTAGTATTTTCATATAACAATACTGTGAAAAATATAGTAAAAAATAGCCCTACCAATAATTCAGGCATTATCTATAAAATTGGTTGTAAACAATGTGATTCCTTTTACATTGGTCAGACGGGAAAGGATTTGCACACGCGTGTAAAACAGCATCAATATTCCGTTAGAACGGGACAGTCGTCCAGTGCCCTTTTTGTCCATTTGTCAGAGTTATCCCACTGTATTGATTGGAATAATGCTTCAGTTTTGTTTCACTCTAGCAACATTGTTAATAGAAATATTCTTGAGTCTGCTATTGTCCAACTTACAAATAACTTTAACATGAGCAAAGGTCTTTTTCAACTCGATCCCGTTGTTTTGAATTCGTTCAGAACAGATTTAGAAAAGAAGGGTAGAGTGCTAAAACTTTGGTAGTGTTTCCTTATAAATTTGTAGGCTTCTCTTACAATTTTTATTTTTCAATTTAGTTTTATATATTTTTTGTGACCTATATATCATTCAGGCCTTATCTATAAAATTGGTTGTAAACAATCCATTTGATTTTATGCTGAATTCGTTCAGAACAGATTTAGTCAAGAAGAGCAGAGTGCTAAAACTTGGGCAGTTTTCCCTTATAAATTTGTATGCTCCTCTTACAATTTTTATTTTTCAATTTATTTTTATATATTTTTTATATTTTTTGTGACCTATATATCATTCAGGCATTAACTATAAAATTGGTTGTAAACAATCCATTTGATCTTGTGTTGAATTCGGGCAAAGTGCTAAAATTGGTAGTTTTCCTTACAAATTTGTATGCTCCTCCCACAATTTTTATTTCTATATTTATTATATATATATATATATATTTTTTTTTTTGTAACATGTATATAGTCTTGAACTCTATTTACTTCAGTGTTCCTGAGGATGTCATTAGACGAAAGCGCTTGAGCATCATTCTGTGTTTCCTTTCCTTCGTGGTTTTATTCATCATAAATATTTTTCACGTGTTACTTTCGTGAAATAATTTTCATATATATATATATATATATATATATATATATATATATATATATATATATATATATATATATATATATGTATAGAAACGACGTAAGTATAGAGGAGCGTTCTGCACACGAGGAAGAGAAATAACGAACAAATGGAAAATGAGGTGAACCGCCCGGGAATCGAACCCAGGATCTTCCGATTGCCGGTCAGATGCGCTATCCATTACACCACGGGCCTCGATCAGTCATAAGTCGAAATTCTCCTACATAGGGCAGAAACCAATACTCTGAGAGGGCACCCTCGCAAATCGTGAATATGTACATTTAACTGCAATGACCACGCAGTATATTAATGTATAGAAACGTCGTTTCTATACATTAATATACTGCGTGGTCATTGCAGTTAAATGTACATATTCACGATTTGCGAGGGTGCCCTCTCAGGGCATTGGTTTCTGCCCTATGTAGGAGAATTTCGACTTATGACTGATCGAGGCCCGTGGTGTAATGGATAGCGCATCTGACCGGCAATCGGAAGATCCTGGGTTCGATTCCCGGGCGGTTCACCTCATTTTTCATTTGTTCGTTATTTCTCTTCCACGTGTGCAGAACGCTCCTCTATACTTACGTCGTTTCTGTACATTAATATACTGCGTGGTCATTGCAGTTAAATGTGTATATATATATATATATATATATATATATATATATAAGGTGGGCCAGAAGTCACCGTACACCCGCACGATACGCACCCGAAATCAATTTGAGTTTACACAGCATAGCACAGCACACACTACTATGTACAATGGCAGTCTGGCAACAGTGTCGAATGGCAATTTGGCAATAGTGTGAAGATAGTGCGTACGTGACAGCCGCCCATGGAATTTAGTTGTGGTGTTGTCAGTATGGTTGACACAAGCAGTTACTCTGTTGAGGAGCGGTTGGTGGCAAGTGTGTGGGTGCATGAGAGACCGCACACGGGACAAACAATGACGCAGGTGTTGGCTGTGTTTCGGGAACGGTTTAATAAGGCTCCACGACGAAGAGCGACACTGCTGGATTGGGAAAAACGTGCGTTCGCTCTTTGAAGCGTTAAAGACAGGACGCGGAGTGGGAGAAAGACAACGCGCTTGAAAACATGTGCAGCTATTGCCGCTTCCACTGAACGTTCCCCAATTAAGTCGACGCGGAAACGATCATCAGAGCTTGGTGTGCCACGATGCGAGACCACATGAAGAAAGACCTGAAAGTGAGGCCGTATCGCCCAACTTTCGTGAATGAACTGTCAGATGCCGACATCGATCGGCGTTATGAATCATGCCGTGCTCTGTTGGACACATTCCCAAGTGCCGTATCCCGCTCAAAGGTTCTTTTCAGTGATGAATGTGCCATCTATCGCAGCTCGCGCGACAGAAATGTGGTGTTCTGGTCAAAAGAGAATCCCCATTTCACGCAGGAGCTGGAACATAATCCACCGCATGTGATGATATGGGCGGGTATGACATCAGGTCATTTGATTGGACCTTACTTTTTCGATGGATCCGTGAACGCGGCATCTTATTCGGCAATGTTGGAGACGTGGCTCATACCTCAGCTCAGAGATAGGGGACTCATGGATGACGTGTGGCTGCAGCACGATGGGGCACCCGCACACTTTGCTCTTTCTGTGCGCGACGTTTTGAACGAACATTTTGCAGGCCGCTCGATTGGCCGTGGTTCACCGACATCTCCGGCACCATTACCATGGCCACCACGTAGTCCTGACCTTACCACCCCGGACAATTCGTTGTGGGGTATTATATAATTATCAATGGAGTAGTGGCTGCGCGTCGCTACAACACCAACGAAGAGTTGCGCAGAGCTGTGGAAGACGCCTTTCGCACCATTACTCCACAAATGCTCCGACGCATGTCACAGAGGACATGGAGGCGCATCCGCTTGTGTGTCCAGCATCAAGGTGCACATACGGATCCACTGGACATGTAACCACGAAGTACGTAAGTGATTCAGATTAATTATGATTGATTATGATTGCACATTGGTTGGTGTACGGTGACTTCTCGCCCACCCTGTATATAACCTTTGTTTAGCTTCCGCCCGAACTGTTCATTCTGACGAAGGTCAGCCTCTCACTCCGCCTTAGACCTACATTTTAACGTGGAGTCCGAACCACGCCCCATCAGCAGCCCAGTGTCTTAACCACTAGGCCACCTAGGGTACCCATTTATCTACCAACCACTTTCTTTATTGTGTGGATCTGTAGATCTAAATAAACAGAATGATGTAATGTTTTTTTATTTAATTCGTTTGGGTGTGTGTGTATATATATATATATATATATATATATTCTTCGTTCAACTTGTGTATTTCTTATACTATTATTTTTTATTGTATATATACAGTGTGTCCGTAAAGTCATGGTGGGATTTTAAATAGCTATATTATTGCAACGAAACATGAGAATGAGATGAAAAAAAAGGCAAATTGAAGAACAACTCTAAAAGAATAACTTTATTTAACGTAGTTCGATATGGGCTCCTCTGGTAGCCCTGCAGACATCTAGGCGGTGATTCAATTCCAGCCACACAGCCCACACACGCCCAAGAACATCAGGAGTGACGGATGCGATAGCTTCCGTGATTCGCTCGTGCAAGTGATGAATATCCCTAATGGGTACACTGTACACGCTTTGCTTGACGTAACCCCACAAACAAAAGTCCAAAGGTGTCAGGTCCGGAGAGCGTGGAGGCCATGGCTTCCATCCTCCTCTTCCTATCCATCTCTGTGGAAATTTTTCATTAAGGAATTCTCGAACAACGTTGGCATAGTGCGGAGGAGCACCATCTTGCTGAAAGATGACATTATTGTCAATAAATTGGGGTACTGCAAAATGTTCCAACATAGCGAGGTAGTTGTGTGACGTCACAGTGGGTTCCGCGAAGAAAAATGGGCCAATCACTCGATCTCGTGCTAGAGCACAACACACATTAACTTTCGGGCTATTACGCTCATGTTCAACATAGGCATTTGGACAGCCTAGACTAACTACGAGATAAAGGTTAAGCTTAGCCTAGACTAACCACAAGATACAACTTTGAGAGTTGTTCTTAAATTTGGCATTGTTTCATCTCATTATCATGTTTCATTGCAATAATATAGCTATTTAAAATCCCACCATGACTTTACGGACACACATCACCGCCTAGATGTCTGCAGGGCTACCAGAGGAGCCCATATCGAACTACGTTAAATAAAGTTATTCTTTTAGAGTTGTTCTTCAATTTGCCTTTTTTTCATCTCATTATCATGTTTCGTTGCAATAATATAGCTATTTAAAATCCCACCATGACTTTACGGACACACTGTATATATATATATATAATATTTAGTAGAAATCCAATGACAAGGAGAAATGTAAATGCCATGAAAAGTCTTCTTTATTGCGCAACGTTTCGAGCAATACGCTCATCTTCAGGCTGTTTAATAACAATGTGAAATTAAAATCAATATTGAATGAAAAACAAACAGAAATTTCTATAACCTATTCGTAAAGACAAATTTTAAAAGACTGAGAAAAGAGGGTTAAGTTCTAAGTTATACAGATTTACATATCAAAATTAAGAAGTTATTTTTAAATACATGTAGTAAATGTGAAATTAATACACTGGAAAAATTACCAATAGTACACTGGAACAATGGAGCTATCTACCTTACACAGCAGTATCCGAGGCCGACTAATTTGAGCAGAGGAGACGGGAATGAAAGATGGCGAGGGAGATAGGGGAAGGAGGGATTATAAGGAATTGGGGAAGGAGGAGGGATCATAGCAGATTGAGAGGGACGGACGATGAGTCAACATTCAGACTAGGGGACAATGCTTTAATGAAAAGGGATTCTAAAATTCTTAGTGAGTTGGGACAAGTATTACAACCAAGAATTTTAAAATTGTCTAAAGTGACATCAATTTTACATTTGATGCTATGTTCACGAATGCTGGAGGCTTCCTTAGTTTTTAAAATTTTACCTGTTCGGCCACTTATTCCCATATGCGAATAAAATCTAGCCCTGAGAGAGCGAACAGTGCTGCCGATGTAATTCCCAAGGAGACACCTAGGGCAGGTAAAATTTTAAAAACTAAGGAAGCCTCCAGCATTCGTGAACATAGCATCAAATGTAAAATTGATGTCACTTTAGACAATTTTAAAATTCTTGGTTGTAATACTTGTCCCAACTCACTAAGAATTTTAGAATCCCTTTTCATTAAAGCATTGTCCCCTAGTCTGAATGTTGACTCATCGTCCGTCCCTCTCAATCTGCTATGATCCCTCCTCCTTCCCCAATTCCTTATAATCCCTCCTTCCCCTATCTCCCTCGCCAGCTTTCATTCCCGTCTCCTCTGCTCAAATTAGTCGGCCTCGGATACTGCTGTGTAAGGTAGATAGCTCCATTGTTCCAGTGTACTATTGGTAATTTTTCCAGTGTATTAATTTCACATTTACTACATGTATTTAAAAATAACTTCTTAATTTTGATATGTAAATCTGTATAACTTAGAACTTAACCCTCTTTTCTCAGTCTTTTAAAATTTGTCTTTACGAATAGGTTATAGAAATTTCTGTTTGTTTTTCATTCAATATTGATTTTAATTTCACATTGTTATTAAACAGCCTGAAGATGAGCGTATTGCTCGAAACGTTGCGCAATAAAGAAGACTTTTCATGGCATTTACATTTCTCCTTGTCATTGGATTTCTACTAAATATTAAATTGAAGCTCTGTAGAAGCAACCCGCATAATTATATATATATATATATATATATATATATATATATATATATATATATATATATCGTTTAAACTGTGTATTTCTTATACTATTATTATTTTTTAATATATATATATATATATATATATATATATATATATATATATATATATATATATACAGGGTGTCCCATAAGTCCGGCCTCATAGGAGAAATTCATATTTTTCTATTTCTACAAACCATAATTCATATGCTCGGGATGCCAATTTCCCGTCCACCATTCTGTTCAGTGACGAGGCTGTTTTTTATGGAAATGGTGAGGCAAATCGACAGAACACCCGCTACTGGTCTCAAAACAACCCTCACTGGTATATTTCTTCAAAGGAACAAGGTGCATCTCGGATGATGGTATGGTGTGGCATTTGGAAGGATCGCATCATAGGCCCCCCTCTTTTCGATGAACATGTCACTGGAGGCACCTACCTACGTATGCTCAAGGAATAAGCATTTCCCAGTGTCTTGAACGAAGAAGGAAATTTCCCAACATGGTTCCAGCAAGACGGCGCTCCTGCACATTACAGCACCCAAGTAAGGAAATACCTTACCAACAATTCCCTGGTCATTGGATAGGACGTCGAGGGCCTGGGGCCTGTGGAATGACTAGCTAGAAGCCCGGATCTCACGCTACTAGATTTTTATCTCTGGGGCAGAGAAAATTAGGAGTGTTGAACATTTGCGGCAGCGCATTATTGGGGCATGTAACACCATTACTCCTGACATCATTCACCGTATGCTTGCTGACTGGGTATCACGTCTGAATTTGTGTATTGAAAACAATGGTGGACATATTGAGCACGTTCTATAAATAAAAGCTTTTGTTTTGCCTTTTTTTTTTTTTTTTCCTATGATGCCGAACTTATGGGATACCCTGTATATTTCTCGTTTAACTTGTGTATTTCTTATACTATATTATTTTTGTTGTGTATATATATATTTCTCGTTTAAACTGTGTATAGAATGAACTATTTTGATTGTGTATTTATTTTCTATATATTTCATGAAATTAATTCCAATAATTCGTCTAAATAAACAGAATGATGTAATGGTGTTTTATTTAATTCTTTTGGGTGTATATATAAACGATATTATTTAATTAAATAAATATATATATGTATTAGAGGTGGAACGAATGTCAATTTGTGATATTCGCGAATGCGAATATTTTATTTTAATATTCGCGAATGCGAATATTTACTAAAATTACTATTAGAATTAATATATTCGTTTTTCATCATTAGAATTGAGGTATTTAAAATTTTAAATGTTAACTTGTAAGAGTTTCGCCATAGAAAATTAAATAGGAATAAATTCCATTGAATTTTCTATGTTACCGGGATACGGGACGAGGACCCACTCTTATAATGTATCCCACCAACCTCTTTCCCCAACCTCCACCCTTGAAAGAGGATGACTATTTCTTTATAAATGCCACGGAGCATCGTTTAGTCGGCAAGAGAAATAAGACATTTCATTCATTGTGAAGAGTATTCCCAATCTTCCGATAATGGTATTGATAAAGAAATAGTTTAGGCACTCACTGGTTGACTCTTTCGTACTTGAATTCTACTATTGGTAGATTATATTTTAGGAATAGTAGTTTTTCCGCTCTCTCCGCTGATAGTTTGGAGCGTTTTGTATCGTACACTAGACCGGCACCACTGAAAAGGCGTTCACTCGCAACACTGGATGGTGGACAAGCAAGAAAACACCTTGCTAATTGCGACAACTCTGAAAATTGTTCGGCATGCACTCTCCACCATTCCAGAGGATTTTCGTCAGTTGGCAGTCGTTTTTCCTTGAGATACTTGTCTAGATTCTTTGAAGATCGTTCTGAAATCCTTTCTCCAGACTCATCGTCACTGCTCGAGGAAAGGATTTCTTTCATAGCTTCGGCGACAGACGTGGACGGTTTTTTATCGCGCGGTTTTTCATCACGAAGGCCTGGAGATTGAGAATCTGTCTTTTCCTTACTAAGTGCTTCACATTTTAATCCAACCTCTACTTTAACCCTGTCCGTAACAAAAGAAGAGCTGAAAAATTTTACTTTGTATCTAGGATCTAAAAATGTAGCAATGTAGTACAAGTCGTTGTTTTCTGCTGAATCGAACCTTTTTGTTATTTCTGATAACATTGTTTCTCGCATCGCTTTGATCCCATGACTTTCTTCAGCTGTGGACAAACTGGACATCAATACTTTCTTCAGAGTGGTCACGAGAGGAATGACGTCCGCTATTGATGATGAGTTGCTGCTGATATTTCTTGTGATATCTTCGAATGGTTGGAGTAGAGTAATGCATTTGTCCAGAGTTGAATTGTCTTGAAGTGTTAAAGGTTTGATCTTACCGGTTGCAGTGGCATACAAGCAGAGAGGTTCATTGATAGCTTTCATTCTGATCATCATTTGCAGAGTACTATTCCAACGAGTAGGAACGTCATGAATCACAGAAAGCAGTGGAGCATTTATTCTAGCCTGAATTTTCTTAAACTCTTCTTGGGCCATGTTTGAATGATTGAAATGTGTCGCAATTGACCTACATTTTGAGATGACTTCAACGACTGCTTTCTGAGATGACAGAGAATTTTTGACAACAAGGTGCAATTGGTGACTGGCACAGTTGGTGTTGTTAACACCTGAAAGAAACAACGCTTTTTCATATTAGCACCTGCATCCCTCATGACGCAGTGAACATCATCCGCGCACAGACTCCACTTCTCCAACAAATTGTCAAACACTTGGCTGAGATATTCCCCTGTGTGACGTTCAGAGAGGGGTTCAGCGCAGAGCACAAAACTCTGACGTTTGAATTCTTTGTCCACAGCGTGACTGGTCAGTGACAGCAACGAAACACCTGATTGTGTATCGGACCACTCATCGGTGGTGAAGGACAGTTTCGATGATTGTTTGAGGGAGCTGATATTGTCTCCAATTGTACTTCTGACAGAATCATACATTGTCTCACAAATTTTATCTCTGTAATACTTTCTTTGGCGCAGTGGATAACATGGCGCCGCTTCTTTCATGAGCCGCACAAAGCCAATATCTTCCACGTGAGAAAATGGAAGATCATCCATTACTAACATTTCTGCAATCTTACTGTCCATGCTCTTTGTTTTTGCGTTGTTCACATCCCACAATTTTGTCTTTTCAAGACACATTTCAAGAGTAGCTTGCTTCATCTTCGCAGCTGGTGTTGGAGATGCCTTCCTCTTCTTGCTACTTTCTTTCGCTTCTTCTTCGGTCTTACTCATATTCTTATACTCTGCAGGGTGTTTGCTGTTAAGATGATTACGCAATCCAGACGTCGTTCTTCCTTTTCGCGAATAATTGGCTTTACAAAGCTTACACTTAGCAATATCATTTGATACTAACTCAAAATAGTCCCAAACGGCACTGGAGGACGCCATCACAAAGCACCTGACACAATGAATTGGGGGCAATTGAAGGCGACACAGGGTTATAGACGGACACTTGCACGCACCCTCACTCAGCCAAGGCTCGTGGGTAACTGACTCGCCAGGCTCCCGCACACCGACCCCTCTCAGACAGCTACAGCTGCATCTGCCGCTAGTCAGGAAAAAAACGTCGCTCATACGCACACAGCGACACACTGCGGGAAACAGACGTGGCAGCATCCAACAGTTTCATTTTCGCACCAACCGTTTCTGCGACAATTATAATGAAAAAAAACTAATGCATTACTTATAGCACGAAATATTCGCATTCGCATATTCGCACATCTAAATGCGAATGCGAATGCGAATGCGAATGTTCAAAATGATGCGAATATTCGCAAATGCGAATGCGAATGCGAATATTCGGTCCACCTCTAATATATATATATATATATATTTTGGCCCTTTGACACAAGTGACATCCGGTTGGTACTCCTTTCAGAAGTCATCAATTATAAATTTATATATATTATTTATGTAAATTGAGTTAAAGATCACTTGGCCGATAATTCTCTCTGTATATACGATATTATCGTGCAAAGTTGCATATTTATTGGCATGAATATATAATTATGTTATGTAAAGTTTATACAGAAGCATACACTCGTGTGTGTATATATATATATTATATATATATATATATATATATATATATATATTTTTATTTATACACCTTTGGTTAGCTTCCGCCCGAATTGTTCATTCTGACGAAGGTCAAGCTTTTCACTCCACCTTAGACCTACAGTTCAACGTGGAATCCGAACCACGCCCTACCAGCAACCCAACGTCTTAACCACTAGGCCAATCAGGGTACCCATTTATCTACCAACCACTTTCTTTTATTGTTTGGAAGGATGAACAGCTGGGATTTGCTGCGCGCCGGCTGCCATCACCGGGTCTCGAACCCGGGGCCGATGGATTCGTAGTCAGTGATGCTGACCACTACACCACCAAAGCATATATATATATATATATATATATGAGGGGTCCCGCGTTTTTGGAATAGATTTTCATATTTTATATTTTATATATTTTTTATTTTTTTATTTTCTTATTATGCCGAACTTTGGGTGAGATTTCTGACACAGAATGAGGTGAAAAAGTAGTTCGCTTCATAAGGTTTTCAACCATACTTCTAGTGTCGTAAGGTCATTATAACCCAAACCACGCGATAGAGGAAGGGTGAAAATAGTGATATCCATCAAAAACACGTTTTCGCCTGTGGTGGCGCTTAGGTACCGTAAGACGCGCGACCCCTCATATATATATATATATATATATATATATATATATATATATATATAATTAGGGAGGCCCATACTGCAAAAACAATAATTATCACACAAGCAATAGGTGAATTAAAGTCAGCCGACTTGTCTATCCAAGGTCGCTGAAGGTCACTGAAAGTCACGAGGATTTCCATTCTTGACCTTGAAGACTGAAAGGAATTGATGACGACATTTAAAGTAATTCGCAATTTGCAAGAAGACTTTGATCTTCACCAGGAATGTAAAAATCGTCTTTAAAAATTTGAGTGTGTGTGTGTGTGTGTGTGGTAGGCAACTGGGCAAAAGGGAGCTCGAGTGTATGTGTGTGTGTGTGTGTGTGTGCGCGCGCGCGCTCATTAGTAATTAATATTATGACATTAAATATGTTTTTAGATGAGGAAGATGTGTATATATGGGGTCACCAGCTTGACCTTCGTGTGAGGAGAGACCGACGCACAGACTTTCTACCAGGTGTATACAGGGTGTTTCATAACATGTGGGACGCACTTTCACGATGGATTCAGGACCTGAAAACAATGAAAAAAGCTTATATAAACATATGCCCGAAATCGCTTTGTTTCCGAGTTACAGGTCGTTTTGTGTTCCAGCAATTCTTTCCGCAAACTGTTTACAAGCACTGCTTGCCGACAATGTTTGTGAGTGTGTACAAGACTTATTTCATGTATGGCCTTGCCGATTGTAATGTTTCGTACACCGTATGACATGTTTCAATATCGTTGAGTGTAGAGCCATCAGTCAGTCAGAGGTGCATCATATTCGTAACTTCTTACCGTGAATAAGTGCAGTCCAGTGTAAAAAAAAAAACCTTAAAAGTTTTTGTGCTATTCAGTGATAGTGTGCACTTGAAGTGAGAATGGAGGCTTAGTCAAACAGAGAAATGGACATACATCTCATATATGGACTTGCCGAGTGTAATGCTGCCCCAGCAAGACGTCTGTATGCGGAAAGGTTTCCGAATCGCCGTCTGCCAGATAAGAAGACCTTTCAGAGAATAGACGAGCGTCTTAGTGATACAGGATCATTCTACAAGCGAGTTTCAGATGGTGGTGGACCAATCAGCGCCAGAACTGTTGAGTTGGAGGAACGGGTCCTGAATCGCGTGGAGGAACATCGTGGTGTCACCACCCGAAGGATAGCAGCAGCAGCAGCAGAGGGTGTAAGATACACGACTGTGTGGAGAATTTTACGGGACCAACAGCTTTACCCATATCACATTCAGAGAGTACAAGGCCTTACTGAAGCTAATTTCCCACCACGAGAGACTTTTTGTACTTGGTTCCTTTAACAGTGTGCTCGCGATCCTCTTTTTCTATCCTCCGTGTTGTTTTCTGATGAGGCTGCCTTCACAAGAAATGGCGTGATCAATTTTCACAACACTCATCACTGGGCCGAAGAGAATCCGTATGCCATCATCCAGTCAAGACACCAACAACAATTTAGTATCAATGTATGGGCAGGACTTATTGCCGACAACTTAATCGGTCCTTTTGTTTTGCCTGGAAGATTAATAGGAGAATCGTATTCCAATTTTTTAAGGAATGATTTAAGCGATTTACAGTTACTAGATGAAGTTCCTCTTGGTGTCCGACGTCGTATGTGGTTTATGCATGACGGCGCTCCGCCTCATTTTAGTCGAGTAGCCAGAGACTATTTGGATGACCATTTCCCTGATAAATGGATAGGCCGTGGAGGACCCATTGCTTGACCTGCTCGCTCCCCGGACCTGAATCCATTCGATTTTTACCTGTGGGGTCATCTGAAATCCATCGTTTACGTGACACCCATTGACAACGTTGAAATGCTTCGCCAACGTATGGAATAAGGATGACAGAAAATCCGAGCAATACCTGGAATGTTTGAACGCGTCGGGCAGTCTATGACGAGGCGTGTTCAGGCGTGTATTCAAGTGCAAGGCGGTCATTTTGAGCACTTCCTTTAAAGGTAAGGCGGATACTTGCTGTAACACATAACGGGTTGTAACTCGGAAACAAAGCGATTTCGGCCATATGTTCATATAAACTTTTTTCATTGTTTTCAGGTCCTGAATCCATCCTGAAAGTGCGTCCCACATGTTATGAAACACCCTGTATATACAGTACTTTTAGAAGGTTCGAACGACGGTTCAGAATCGACCGGAGGTCGATCCCTCCCCAACATCCCGCCTTCTTTGCAGGATTTGGTGCAGGAGAAAATTGGTTCAGCGCTCTCCTTCTGTCAACGTAACCCACACATGGCTGGTCAGGGACTTTGCACAGGAACCTATAAGGTCTTGAAATTATTCAGGTTGATGTGCTGAAGGTTCCTCAGTACTTTCGACAGGACATTAAAAAATTTTGGGCCTCGTATTCTGAGAGTATTTTCCATCTTCGTTCATTCCAGTGTGCCTATTTCGTTTCTAAGGTCAGAGACACAACTCTCAAGTATTTTCTATACGTATATTATTTTTGTATCGCTCATGTCTTCTTTCCAGGGAGTAGAGCTTCAGGGATTTTACTCGGTACCGGTAGTCTTCATCTTTTGTTTCCTCTATTTTAGAGGTAGAAGTCCTTTGTATGGCTTCTATTTGTGGTATGTATTTTTTTTCTGTATGGGCTTCAGAGTACTGAGCAATACTCAATTATTGGTAGGGCTAAGCTCTTCCATAATTTTTACATGATGTTTGCTTTTCTGCTGCGAAAGCTCCTCCAGATAATTCCCATTACTTTTCTAGCTGTTGTAATTTTAATATTTTCGTGTTCTCTGAATTTTGCATCCGACGACATTATTACTCCAAGGTCCCTGAATTATGGGTTTGGTGTTATCTGCTTGGCTTGCAGTGTTTTGTACCCTTCATTTTGTAGCATTTTTTGTTACCATATCTTATAAGTTGGAATTTTTCTTTGGTGAACTTCATATTGTTGTCTTCTGCCCACTTAAATAATGTTTCAGTGTCGCTTTATAATTTCTCTATGTCACCTTTTAACGGACCTTTTAACATCTTTTAACGGACCAATATTCTCTTTACATTGCACTTTTCTTTTCGCAAAAGGTGTCGAAGAGTATTTTTTGGTTACTTTTTGTTTTCTGTTACCTTGTTTTCCTCCTCGTTTGTGTTGTGGATGAATGTTTGTTTTAGGTCCATTTCTACTTTCGCAAAGTTTGTTTTTCATCTGTAGAGATCTTTTAAGGTTTGTTTCCATTGTCTAATAATGTTCTGACTTTTCCCTCGAGCTTGCTACGCTTTCCTTTTTGTTTCTTCGGAACATGTTTCAGCAATATATTGTACACCACACATTCTCGGGCACTTGCCACAAGGCACATCTTTTCACTTTATCATACAACTTCTCTAAATCCGTAAATGCCATGTACACCTTTTTCTTCTTATCAATTTCTCACTGCAAAAGCATTTAATCAATACACCCTCTACCTCTTCTAGCGACTGCAATGCATCATAATTAGATACACAAACAAATAGATACAGAGACAAACACAAAGAGATAGAGACAGAAACATCCCCCCTCACACACACACACACACACACACACATATATATATATATATACACATTTAACTGCAATGACCGCGCAGTATATTAACGTATAGAAACGACGTAAGTATAGAGGAGTGTTCTGCACACGAGGAAGAGAAATAACAAACAAATGAAAAATAAGGCACCCGCCCGGGAATCGAACCCAGGATCTTCCGATTGCCGGAAGTGGATGTAATTTCCCAGAAGAGTTCCTTGTTCCATGCACAGTCTGTGTTTAACATATAAGTTTCTCAGGGGACCATTCTGAGTTTGTGTATATTAAACGGACGTGTTATGTGCCTTGAAAAGTGGACGCTCAATATATATTATATATATATATAATATATATATATATATATATATATATATTATATATATAGAATAAAGACGATAAAGGTATCCAGATATATATTTTATTATTTATCGAAAATTGATTTTGGTTCATTGATTTCGATAGAAATATTTGTATGAACATTTTCTTGACAGTGGGTCACCATTTTGCCTTCCCAAAATACCTGCGTGGGAAGAAATCAGAAAAGGAAACCTTTGGGAATAAAATCTCGAAATTGAGAGAGGAGAGAGAGAGAGAGAGAGAGAGAGAGAGAGAGAGAGAGAGAGAGAGAGGAGAGAGAGAGAGAGAGAGAGAGAGAGAGAGAGAGTTTTCTTCGATTTCCCACGTATGCAAATAAACTAGTATTTTTTCCTATTAAAATATACAGTATTTTGACTGTAAGAACTCAATGTATACTAACTTTAATATATATATATATATATATACACACACACACAAACTCAGAATGGTCCCCTGAGAAACTTATATGTTAAACACAGACCGTGTATGGAACAAGGAACTCTTGTGGGAAATTACATCCACTATAGTTCGAATAAGTAATGATAAATGACAAATACTATAGTTTTTTCTTTTTCATGATGTCAGCCCGACGTGGGCAACGGGTCACTCGCAAAGAGGTCCCTAAAATATAGTTTCCCTCACCAGCTATTTGCAAAGCAGATAGGATCCTGTCCCACAGCTGGATCCTATCTGGCGAACATCATGAAAAAGAAAAAACTATAGTATTTGTCATTTATCATTACTTATTCGAACTATAGTGGATGTAATTTCCCAGAAGAGTTCCTTGTTCCATGCACAGTCTGTGTTTAACATATAAGTTTCTCAGGGGACCATTCTGAGTTTGTGTATATTAAACGGACGTGTTATGTGCCTTGAAAAGTGGACGCTCAATGTCCCGGTTGAGGTTTAAGTTTTGTTTTTTGGCTAAAAATACAATAGTTACCCCTTTTTCTTTGATGTATTCAATCGGACGTAAATGCATCGAGTCTTTTGCTTATATTGAGGCTCTGAATGTAGTAGGCTAGGTGTAAGCTGTAAACCCTAGATCCTGTCCCAAAGCTGGATCCTATCTGCTTTGCAGATGGCTAGTGAAGGAAGCTATATTTTTGGAACCTCTTTGCGAGTGACCCGTTGCCCACGTCGGGCTAACATCATGAAAAAGAAAAAACTATAGTATTTGTCATTTATCATTACTTATTCGAACTATAGTGGATGTAATTTCCCAGAAGAGTTCCTTGTTCCGTGCACGGTCTGTGTTTAACATATAAGTTTCTCAGGGGACCATTCTTAGTTTGTGTATATATATATATATATATATATATATATATATATATATATATATATATATATATGTACAGTGTATATATATATATGTATATATATATATATATAATCTAGGGTGGTCCATAACTATGCAGGGGAAATTTTTTTTAAATATTTTCTGTGAGAAAATGTTGCAGGTAAATTTCCGTTTCGGTCAGTTCATATTTCGTGGTCGCTCAAGAGTTTCAAAATTTATCCTTCTGTCACTGTAAGGATGCACTACAGCACCACCGCCTCTGGGTCACCCCAACCCACGAGCTGATGGATGAGTACTATCCGTTCTACGACGGGGGTGTCATGGTTGGCAACCACTCATTGTCTTCCAGTCAAAGAGCTTTTTCTGGCATCCGGAAACTTCCGGCGATGCTCCGACACTACTAGCAGCAGATACTGCAGCTGCTCCTCGTCTTTGGTGTGGCGGCCGCTGTACTGTTGGATGAGTTCCACAGCTCGCTCGGCGTGGTCATTCACCACCCTGAGGTTTTCCACAACCCTTAGCGCCGCCGAAACTACTCTACTTTTCCCATTCATCCGGATCTTTGTTCAAGAGACCAGGCAATTGCAGTCGTTCGATGAACCTCATCGAATTCTTCGTCACAAGGCTTTCCAAAGATGAACTGAGGGCGGGTTGACACGCTTTGGAATCTGCTCTCCACCGTCTTTCTTGCATAGGGCTGCGACCATCCGACGTTTCGTTGCAGATGGAACATCGGCATCGAAAAAGGCCAATGGAATAATTTCGTCAGAGAGGTACCAAAGCTGTCCTGCCAGCTTCTGACTGGCTGCTTTGGAGATCTTCTGCTGTGGATACGACCTCAATGATTCCAAGAGGCAAAGGTCCTGGGCTGGAGCGGAAGCGGCCATCGGAGCAGTGAACCATGCCTTCAGGTAGACTGTCACAGCGAAGATGCTCATGTCTTGCAAGCATGTTTTCTCTTTCGGTGCGAGATGTTGCAATTGCTCCCGGAACATCCACATCTTGATAGAATACAGGACCTTGCACATCCAGCGAGCGTGATGCATCGCGCCTGGGCGCTTGAATCGAATCGGCTATTCAAGATTTCCACCAAGGAACACAATGACGAGTTCCAAAAATTCCTTGTAATCATCTCGGAACGTTTCGCGCTGGATTTGGTCTTTGGCGAACTTCAGAAGTTCTTCTCTGACTGGTAATAGGGATGGACCAACAGTGGGGTCATCGACACCTGTTTGGAACTTGCTTTTGTCGATGTAGTTCCACTGTTGTTGGAATCTCTTGAATAACAATGGTATGCATATGAAATATTTTTGTCTGCTGTGAGGGTTTTTTCAACTCATATTATATAATTCGACCATGCTGAATTCGAAAATGACATTGGTTTTCCTCAATCAGGTCATGTTTTTTCTCTATTGGCCATTTATTATAAGTCAAATTTTATCCCCAAATTTATTGATTTTTTTAACTTAAACACTGTAGATACGAGTAATAAAGGGTGATCCAGAGAAATGGGACCCAAAAGAAACCCCTGTAACTCTTAAAGTATAAGTCCTTTTATAAAATCATACGCATCACTCGAAAGAGGATAGTTACAAGTTTGTACAGGATTGTATAGGTTTTGACAATACAAGACAAGATAAGATACAAAACAAAATAAAAGCATGGCAGTTTTGCGTCAAACGTTTCCAGGCGAGTTAATCTCAAGATTTGGAGACGTTGAATGGCCCGCAAGGTCTCCGGATTTTTCTCCCTTAGATTATTATCTCTGGGGATATTTAAAGAGTAGGGTCTACAGAAATAACCCAACGACCTTGCAAGAATTGAAGGCCGCCATCACAAATGAGATACAGGCCATACCACCGCACACTCTTGCAAAAGTGATGCAGAACTTACAAGCGAGAACACTGGAATGCTTGGCAACTAATGGAGCACATTTGAAAGGAGTCATTTTTAAAAAATAAATATTTCATAATAAACTTGTAACTCTACTCTTTCGAATGATATATAGTTTTTATGAAAGGAATTAAATATTAAGAATATTTGGCTTTTTTTTATGGGTCCCATTTATCTGGATCACCCTTTATTATCAGAACACTCGTGAAAAATGAAAACATTGTGGGAATAAATACTTTTATTCATACAATGAATATGGAAAAAAGTTTGAGGAAGGAATGAAGTTTTTTTGGCTTTGCGTCTGTGTTTTTCTTCGGGCACGTCTCGCTTCAAACACCAGCAATAGTCCGCCAGCATATTGATATCCAGTTTCCCTGGTACCTCTCTTCCATTATTTTGATATCTTGGTGAAATCGTTCACCCTGTTCCTCACTATAATCCCCGCAATTTTCAGGAAAATAGTCCAAGTGGGACCACAAAAAGTGCATTTTTATGGACATGCGCGACCCATGAGCTTTGAAAGCTTCCATCAAGTTTTCGACAACGGACTCGTATTCTGGACTTCTACGCTTGCCGAGAAAATCAGTGACAACTGATTTGAATGCCTGCCAGGCATTCTTCTCAGTTGGAGTCATTGCGTTTTCGAACTGAGTATCCTTGATCAAAGTTCGAATTTGAGGACCATCAAAAACCCCAGCATTTAGTTTAGCATCAGATATATGAGGAAATTTACTCTCGAGATATCGGAATGCTGAACCCTCCTTATTCATTGATTTGATGAAATTTTTCATCAAGCCCAGCTTAATATGAAGTGGTGGGAGCAAAATTTTTGTTGGTGGTACAAGGGGCACTGAAACGACATTATGCGACCCAGGTTCAAAATTCTCTCTGGATGCCCATTCACGCTGTGCATAGTGCTTCTCATCCGCTCGGCTATCCCATTTGCAGAGGAAACATGGGTATTTCGTGTATCCCCCTTGCATTCCCAATACAAATGCCACAATCTGAAAAAAAATGAAAATATTTAAAGAATTTAGAGAATTTGTTCTATCAGATAAAAAAATCTATGCATTGGACTGTATCACTTCTGTGGGGAAGTTAAGTGTTCTTATACGCTCTCAAATAACCTTTGGAAAAACAACGTAGTCAATAGCAATAGTTTACTGATATTAGTATTACCTTCAAATCTCCACAGATCCTCCAGTTATGTTGGTCGTATACGAGAGCATCCAGTAAAATTTTCATGTTATCGTAGCTCTCAGTAAGTTGTACGGAATGTGCTACAGGGACTGATGCAACCCTATTCCCACTGTTGAGAAGTACTGCTTTCAAACTTCGTTTAGACGAGTCTATAAATAGCCTCCATTCTGATGCGTTATATGGTAGGCCCAAGGATTCGATTAGCCCCTCAACATTGCAGCAGTACACTAAGGAAGAGGTATTTTCGTGCACTGCAAAAAACTTGCGGAATTCTTCCTCTCGTTTCCTATACTAGGAGAATGTTGTTCCCGGAGCCAGCAAGTTGTCCTCTCGAAGTCGTGAGCCCAAGATCTCGGCAGCTAATTTGGAAAGTCCTAAATCCCTGGTAAGATCATTAAGTTTGGCCTGGTTGAGATGCCTCGGCTCATTTGAAGCGGTATTTTGAGGTATATACGACTGGGACTGGTCATTGGTCATTGATTCATCATCAGAATCATCGACATCCAGGGTTTGAGGTGGGTCGGGTATTGGAATTCCAGGACCATGGAGTACAGGTCTCATAGCAGAAGGAATGTCAGGGTATACAACAATGTGTTTATTCTTCTTGTTAACTCCTGAAAATAGAAACACAGAAACATGGATATAAAACTTGCATATGAAATAGAAGAAGCATTCAGACAGTGGCGGCTCGTGAGGGAAGGCTGCGGTCTGTAAGATATGAAATAGGTCGATGGAGTCTGTATATTTTCTTTCTTTTTCATTCATATTGTCCCTTCGGGGACAATATGAATGAAAAAGAAAGAAAATATACAATCATTGTATGTGTAAATGTAACTTGTATAACAATATGTATGTGTAAATGTATTTTCTATAACAATATGTATATGTAAATGTATGATTACCATTATGGTGAATATTATGCTATATATGGTGAATATTACATTATGGTGAATATTATGTCAAGTTTCATACGAGGATTTCAAAATATTTAAGAAAAATAAATTTATAAGCCCACCTTGGAGGTTTGTCATGCAGAAATAGCAATCTGTCACGTGATCCTTTCCTTCTCTCCAAATCATGGGAATTCCAAAAGGCAAAGATTTCGCTCTGCCTTTGCTCCATCTTCTCAAATTTTCAATGCACGTCTTGCAGCACATATGAGGGGCGAAATTTTTGTCCTGGTCCCCTAACTTAATTCCAAAGTATGGAGTCTATACATTGTCTTCACAAATTTAGTGATTTGGGACTGGTTATTTGGCATGGTAACCGTCCCACATATGTAGCAGAATCTATTGGGATCATTTTTACACGCTCTATTCATTATGAAT